>JARYGA010022465.1:0-58648 GCA_030545235.1 Helianthus tuberosus | reverse complement strand
AACTCAGACTTCCAAAAATGTCCGTAAAAGCATATGTGAAATGACCAAAATACCCTTTCGGGGCATAGTTTGGTCATAAATAGTAAATTTCACATATGTGTAATATCTTACTGATGTAATGAGATAAATTAAATATTTTTACTGATTAGAAAGGACCAGAACTTCAGTTTGTTATAAAATCTCTTTTATAAGTATTAAAATTACCAAAATGCCCCTACGGGACGTAATTTGGTTTTAATTTCTTTTGGGCATATATGTTAACATCCTACTGATGTATTAACATATTCTAAGCATAATAACATATGGGACTTGTATATGATTCATTTGGTTGCCCGTTACGCAATTACGCGTTCGGATCGGTTTATGTAACTAGTTTACGTAAGGTTGCCGAAACGGGTTTAACCTTATCAGTTTTATCTCAAAATGTGGAATGTGTTTAGTTTACCCATAAAATACAAGTCTTCGTACTTTTTGGGTCTAAATAACATTCTATTCCGGTCATCGCTTAATCTAGCGTGTCGTACCGTTTTAGATTCTTTAAGCTAGTCGGTCTAAGTCTGCGACTTAAATAAGATCGTTAGCATCCTGAATTGGTTTTATATTAACATCACTCCAGGCTAGAGCCACCCGGTAAAAGCTACCTGCATTTAGATAGATTGGATACGACTGAGTTATTATGCGGTGAATCAAGTATTAGCTCAGGTAAATACTTTTAACTTATTTTCCCTATACGGGATTGGGATACGGTATCATAAAAATACCGCTTGGTCGGGTATGAGATCATTTAGTCGGATTGTGATTTAATAAATCTGCATAACCCGTTTTAATCTGTGTTGTTTGATAACATAAACATCGGGGATTAACGACCGTGTCCTGGATATCCTCGGCTCATTAAAGTTAAAAATGGCCACGACCTATGCACGGGGTGTAGGCATACACCCGACAGATGCAAATGCTAAAAATATAAATAACCCACATGTTGGGGATAACTCCTTCGTGGGTTTTGTAAGTGGTGAGTCGGTTAATCATGACCGGCTTCCAAACCGGCCCCATATGTATGACAAACATGTGAAACAGCATACAAGATTTTATTAAAGATTGTCCCAAGTTATAAATGATTTGTGCCTTGTGCACTTAAATCAATTTTCATAAACCCTTTTTAAAAGAGTCAGTTAATTGTATTTACCAGTGAAAACTGACGTATTTTCCAAAGACTAAGTGGCAGGTACTACTCGTAATAGGCTGGGGGATTGCTCGGTGTCGAAATAGAGGATCTTTCAAATCCTTAAAGACGCCTTAAAGTATGCTAAACTTCATTTTATACATTCTGTAATGATCCTCCTGTGGATTTGATATTACAGACTCGTCTATAATAAATACTTTGGTATTTTCAGACATTTGAGTTTGTAATAATATTTTATATTCCAAGACTTCTGCTGTGCTATTCTGTGTATGTTTGACCATGATGATATCAACTACGTCACGATACTCCCCACCGGGCCCACCGGTGATATGTGGAAATATCAGGGTGTGACAGGTTGGTATCAGAGCCAACATTGAGTGAATTAAACACTAGTCTTTTGTGTTTAATCTCAATGACACAGTAGCATATTCCTTAGACCTTTTGAGTCTAGACTTAACATAGGAATGTTCTCATCCCTATTAAGTAAACATTGTTTTCGATTTTATGTATTTTGAATAAGTCGCCAAGCAAGGAAGCCGTTGATAGGGATTCTCCTCATCCGAAGCCAAGGAATGCCAAGCTTCACAATACGGCTAAAATAAGCGTGCGACCGGTTTGGAGGAAGACCTTTATGGATTCATTCCCAAAACCAAACCCATATGAATTGGAATCAGACTTCAGAGTCCATACCGAAGGTCCCTGAGGCTCAAATTTTAAAGTCTGCGCCAGTGGAGTCCATATCAGGTGGTCCCTGAGGCTCCTGTATTGAAAATAATACCAGTGGATCCTAATGATCCCTATTTCTTGCCTTCAAAGTTTTGAAATTCCAGATTTGGATTATATCAGTCAAAACCCAATCCGTGATCCGTATCATTCTTTAACCATTGAATCCTTAAATTCTACTTCTATAACGGATCCTGAATGAAATACTTACCTTAGTCATTAAGATCTTCAGTATCTCTACCATGTACGGTAAACAAAAAAAAAGAGAAACAACTGAAATGGAGCAAGGAAAGCGTTAGAGAATCCTTCTTTCATAATATTCTTTTAAGTCCTTATAAGGACCTATCTCTTCTATTTAGTCCCCGTGTGGACATACCTTTTTGACTTAAGACCCTATGTGGGCATTTGCTATTTGGTCCTTTCATGGACATTATATTTCAATATAGTTCCTTGTGGACATTACGTTTCAATAAAGTCCCTACGAGGACAATTGTTTATTAACGTCCCTTCATGGACATACTATATCATAAAAGTCCCAATGCGGACATATTTTATAGTCCCTTTTTGGACTTATATTTCCTTTTAGTCCCTGTGAGGACACCTGTACAGCAAAGCCCTTTTTGTGTGCACGCTGTACCAACATAGTCCTTTTATGGACATGTTATTTCATTAAAAATTCCTTTGGGGATAAGATATTTTGAAATAGTCCCTTTATGGACGTAATATTTCATTGTAACCCTATACGGATTTATAATATTTATAGTCCTTATACGGACTTATATTTTTCCTTTTAGTCCTCTATGGACAAATATATTACTAAAAGTCCTGATTAAGGCACTATTGTAAATTCCTAATAATCTAGGAAAGTTTTGACAAATTTATATAGGTCTTCGTTTCGTCCTTTATCCAACAATAGTTCTGAAAATTTTCTCAAACTTTATTGATCAGCTGAAAATTTCAAAAGATCCTCTTAATGGTATAACCTAGCCTATATGTCTATGAACATGGCTGTGATGGTAAAACCCTCTTAAGATAATTAATCTTTGTTAACATCTGAGAACATGTTAACATTCCTGGCTGTGTGACTTGAGAGACCACACTAGCTTCCAAAAGTACTTGGATTTTTCCAAGTCACCTTCATAGCCTATATGATCAATACGAATCACGGCTACCAAACAACAGTATGAAGTATACATCAAAACATCCAATTAAGATGTATGCCTATGGGCGAAGGTGTATTCATGACAATGATAGTTTTATCTTATAAACTTCTTGTCAAAAGGCGATGAACTATGTTCGACCCTTAAAGATCACTGATCCAAGAGATCATTGATTATGTTTTAATTATCCTTATGACAAGGCCTTTTGTGCCATCTAACTGCCCTTCGAGACAATGCCTTATGCTATATGGGGACGTCTCTATGACATTGACATTGTGATCTTTATGATCCCCTGTCCAAGGTAGTGAGTTGTGCTCAAGCCTAATACTCTACATGGTCAATGCGATCATGACTAAAATCATCAGTACGATGATTAAATCTGACATCCTTAATGATGTTTGGCCTAAGGGCTATATTATATTGTCCATCTGAGACCAGGCAAATGTAATCTTTTGTGATTCTTTGCCCAAGGGGGTGAGCCATGCTCAAATCCCATAGTCTGCATGATCATTGCGATCCTGACTAGTATCATCAATATGATAATCATAATATTAACATCCCTTGTGATGGAATGCCTACGGGCTACACTTTACTCTATTGTCAATAAGACAAAGATAGTGGTGATCCTCATAATCCCCTATCCAAAGGGTGGGTTATACCCAACCCTAACAATCTATATGATCAGCGTGGTCATGACTGATATCATCAAATGCAATGATGATATATGAACATCCATTAGTGATGTCAATTAGTTTACCTTTGTGCCATATAATCATTTATGTCCTTCATGACTAGGCTTTATGCTATATATTGTTACGTCCTTCGCGACGGGCATTTATGCCATTTATGTACATAATTGTAATAAAAGTCATGTAAGGCTAGCCTTCGAGCTATTCATAATCGTCCATGTGACAAAGACTGTTGTGACATTGTGATCCCCTGTCAAACAGGTAATGGACTCGCTTCAAACCTCAAATGCCACTGATGGTCCTTTTGTGACCTAGACTAAATGTAATGGATATACATCCAAATAACATTCATTAGGAATGTTTGAAAAAAAAATATAGCCTATACGGTTTAAGGATGCCGTGGGTGATCTATGTCAGGTCATCAGGATGATGACTAATAATTGCTTAACATGGTGGTTAGTACCAAGTTTCGAGTATGACAAACTCGAATGAAGGGGATAGCAATCGCGATACTATTAAGGCGACAAAAGTTAATAATGCTACAACATAAACCTCAATATTAATGGAGTTAGTCTCCAAGCTGTGATTTACACAGCAGTTTGAAAGACCATGGAAAAGGTCATGAAACAATTCACAGAGTCGAATGCTTCTCGCTCTAAATTTCATTCAAAACCACGTTCAATTGCTCATGAAAAGAGTTTTGTTCACACTTCGAATGTGAGGGATGAATAAGGGAGGAGGATAACTCCCAGAAATCGAAGAAAAAGAGAAAATTACGGGCTTAATAAGAATCATCAAAAGTTCAGTAAGAAGCCTGTATGTAAGAATTGTTATAAAGGACACTAGGGATAGTGTCGAATAGGATAAAGACCAAAGCAGTGCGCATCTGCAAGGAAACTGGTCACCAGTCCCATGAATGTAGGGACATAAAGAATGCAGTCTGTTATGACTGTGGTGAGTAAGGCCACATCAGAATTAGATGCCATAAAGCTGCCAAAGAAGGTGCAGCTAAGTCTGGAAAGGCTAAGGAAGGAAGTGCCTGAACTCACCTGATGAATGCCAAGAGGCAGTGCATGATGCCATCCAGTACATTTCTTATCATTTTGACAATGATAATTTCTACTAAGTATCCTGTTTTAATACAGACAATAATAAGTCTTTCATAGACCATAAGCTTAGCAAAACTTTGATGGTATTCATAAGAACTCTAGCTTCTAAGTCAGGTAGAACTTACCAATGAAACCTGAGAGACCGTTTCTCCTATTATCGGCAATGATCTTTCTGTATAATCTAAGAATACTCGTTCTTTGAATAGAGTATGACAATATATGTTATTTTAATTATTTTCTTTTCTCATTGATTTCTATCAACCGCGAGTGCCAACCATGCTTGACAAAAGCGCTATATGAGGATTGGCATATCCTAGTGCGTCCCATAGATTATGTCCATGCCTGATCAGTATGGAAGTTTAATGCATGGAACCACTAAGATATACCAATGGTCATATTGTGCTAAAGTCAGCTAGTGGTATTCAAAGAAGATATCCATAATAGAAATGCCTAAGTAGGCGTCTCTACTTAAGGCATCTGTGCACTCGTAAAACAGATGTGTCATTTACATGGCATAAGCGACGGTAAGTGGACCAAGGTCAAAGATTGAGCTACCTCTATCATATTTGGATAACTTGATTTCTTCTCAGTAGAACTACCCTGTTTTACCCTGAGGGGCAAAGTGAAGTTAGGATTGACATCCTTTTAGGAGCTGTATCTGTTACAGAAGCTCCATATCGGTTAGCATCAACATAAATGGAAGAACTGAGGGCTAACCAGATGAGTTTATAAAGAAAGGCTTGTACAGCCTAGCTCATTGTCTTAGGAGCGCCGACTATTGTTATTGATAAAGGAAAGCACGATGCAATACGCTTGTGCATTGGTTATTGCAACCTAACTAGGAAACGATTAAGAATCGTTATTAGCTGCCCAGGATCGTCGATTTGTTCGACTAACTATAAGGGTAGTCAATTCCTTAAGATTGATTCGGATAGTAGTTGGAATGACTATCTCACCTTAATTAAGTTCTCCCATAACCAATAGCATTATATAAGCATCAAGGCTGCCTCCTTGGAGACCTTGTATGGGAGAAAGTGACAAATGCCCGTTTGATGGGTAGGAGTTGAGAAAACCCAAATATCAGAATCTAAGATTTGTCTTAAAGACGACGGATAAGATAATACAAATCTAAAATCGTCTGAAGGCTGCCAGTAATCGGCAGAAGAGCAACACGAAAGAGAGACGCAGATCTCTTAAAGTTCCAAGTAGGGAACAAGATTCTATTAAAAATACCAACATGGTTGGGTACCATACGCTTCGGAATAAAGGGCAAGTTAAGCCCTGGATATATGAAATCATTCGAGATCATCGAATGCGTCGGCAGTATAGCTTATAAGCTAAATTTACCTAAGGAGCTTAGTGGAATTCATAACGCGTTCCACATCTTTAACTTAAAGAAATGCCTAGCTGATAAATCGCTAGCAATATCTCATAAACACATACAGATTGATGAAAGCTTGAGGTTTATTAAAATACCTGTATCGATCAAGGATCGACAGGTTAAGAAGCTCCGAATAGAAGCATGTACCTATTGATTAGGTCAACTGGGGTACTCGTAAAGGACACTAAATTACTGTGGGAGTTAAGTCCATTATACGACAGAAAGTACTTCCATCTTTTTGAGCAAATCTCGGGGTCGAGATTTCTTTTAAGGGGGTGAGGATGTAACACCTCGTAAAATCGTGTTCAATAATGAGTTGACACGTGTAATGAACCCTAATAAAGTCAAATGTTGACTATGAGGGACTATTTTCGTCAAAATCGAAAACTATGAATATAGAAGGACTGAAAGTGTCAACATGCCTAAACTAAGCCTCTGAGTGACCTTTTAACAAACCGAGAGCTTCATTATGCAAGGCTATGCAAGGCTTTTATGCCAATAAGTGAAATTACGCGCAAGTTTGTAAGTTAGAGGGGTTAAAGGCGTCAACATGTTTAATTATACCTCTGAACGACCTTTTAACGAACCCGAAGCATCTTGTTGTATTATAATACTCTCAAGAATTCCTAACATGGACTAGATAAGGCTTCGATGCTATTAAACGATGATATGCACAAGTTTGCGCATTAGAGGGACCAAAAGCGTCAACTTTTGAATCTACGCCTCTCGGGGACCTTTTAAGTGAACCGGAGCGTTGTAATAATTGAACATACATTCGGGGATGCCCATTATGGGCAATAGAAGGCTTGGATATCATTAAACGTCATTCCGCGCTACTTTGCGCAATTAAGGGACTAATTGCGTCAAACTACAAAAGTAGGTCGCATCGTTTGATAACGGACCTTCCGGAATATGTCCATGAGTTAAAAATACCCTATTTATCCTTTATATAGCTTAGATATAGGCTTAGAGGTGTTTGGTGCGCAAAAATAAACTTTTATGTCATGCAGGGACTAAAAGTGTCAAAAAGTGCACAAGTTTGCACTTTCGCGCATATCTCGCATTCTGAATATCCCCGGACACCCAAAAATTTATGTAAGCACTAAAATATTTTATTTTAGTGCGTGGCATGATAAAATTCCACTCGTCGCGTGATTTGGACCATTTTTAGCGTCCGTTCGTGTTTCGTCATAATTAGACGCATAACGTGACCTTACGACCAAACGAACCGACATCCGAGATACTTCCGGGCATATTTTGAGTCCTCTAAACATCATTGACCTTGTAGAGCCTTAAACATGGCCTGGCGGGCCTCAGACGTGTTGAAAATGGCATTTAGTAAGTGCAGGGACTAAACGCGACATTCTGCCAAACTATGTAACTGAAAGAAGTCAGGGGCTGTTGTTGTAAAAGCCTGAAACATGTCTGAACTGATCTGGGCTTAAAAACAGGTCATAAGCCCATTAGGCTGTCAGTTTCGTGGGCCAACTTTACCATACAGCAACATTAAAAGTTGTTTTGAAGTTATGTATTGAACATGGACCAAAACCGCAAAACAGCAAAAATAAATTCGCTGGGCCTGACACCCAGGCGGGCCGCGTGGGCCTGGGCCACCTGGTTACGCGGGCCGCGTAACGAACAGCAGCAACAGCAGCAATTTTTTTTATTTATTTTCTGTTTTGTTAGTTCCTTGGGCTCCAATCCACTCCAAAACCATATTTAATCAAATCCTTGGGCTGTAACCTGTTTTAAAACAGCTGGTAGGACACTTGTACTGATCATAACTTATCTCTAAAACACTTGTCTTGATCTAATTCACTCCCAAAACCTATAAATACTTGAAGCTCTCATTCATTTCTCACACCACTTTCACTCTATCATTCTTTCTCTCAAATCTGGACCTTTCTAAGCTGAAGTGGAGCATAATCTTAGTAGAAAAGATAGCATGGACCCTTTGTAAGTGCCTTAGCCCACTCATTAGTTCAGTTTTATGATTTAGGAACCGAAAAGTCAAATATCGCAAATAAACTTTGACTTTCGGTTTATACTCTTATGGTTCAGCCCCTGATCGAATTGAAAGTGGGTATAAGACCATAGTTAGGTAGGTGATTAGCCCCTGAATGGGTACCTCCTAATTCCTTCGTTTGCTTAATTAATTGTCGGGTCAAACCGTTTAGGTAAAAAGTCAAACTTGGTAGCTTTGTGAATATTAATTAAAACCATAGATGTAGAGGTTGTAAATTATATTTTAACACTCTAATAACTTGGTAATGATTATTAGAACATGTCTAAGCTGGTCCAACCCGACAATTCTAAGTTTAGGGTCGGTTCACAACCGAAAGTCGCAAAAGCTTGACTTCGCTTTGACTTTTCAGTTCTGACCCGATTAAGCTTGATTCTTCCATGTTTTAAGCTTCTATTAGGACCGTATTATGCTGTAGTATAACCCCCTAAGGTTATATTACCTGGTCCGTAGTAGTTTGAATTATACGCTAGTTTCCGTTATTAAGCTTATAAACGCCCATTTTGCCCTTTTGACATTTGAATGAGATTTTTAGAAGTGTAAGAGGACAAAAACCTTTGTTACTGATATTTAAGCTTGTCCCGAAAATTGTTCTTGGTCCCAAATAGGAGTTATGCCCGATTTCGTAATTAGAAGCTCGTAATTAATTAAATTGCGATATCTTGCATAAGGCATGCTTAAACTTGGATTTTTACCCAAAACTCATTACCTACTGTTAAGATATTACTTTTAGAGATTTTTGGAACTTAGGATCAGATTATAAACTGATCATATGATAGCGTTCTTGTATTATTCGGTAAATGACGATAATACCCCTTTTAGGCATAAAATGAGATTTACAAAAGATTTGAATGCCAAACCTTTTTCTATTGATTTCATACATTAAATAAATTATTTTGAACATTCAAAATTGATCAAAATCTCAGATTTCCATAAAACTCCTTAATTATCGTCAATTAGCGTTTTTTACGCTATATAGGTGCATAGTATGGTTTTAAACCATAATTAACACCTAAGACTTGTTACCTACTGAATTTTTAAATAAATTTTAATATTATTTCAGTAAGTATAAGTCGTGAACTCAGACTTCCAAAAATGTCCGTAAAAGCATATGTGAAATGACCAAAATACCCTTTCGGGGCATAGTTTGGTCATAAATAGTAAATTTCACATATGTGTAATATCTTACTGATGTAATGAGATAAATTAAATATTTTTACTGATTAGAAAGGACCAGAACTTCAGTTTGTTATAAAATCTCTTTTATAAGTATTAAAATTACCAAAATGCCCCTACGGGACGTAATTTGGTTTTAATTTCTTTTGGGCATATATGTTAACATCCTAATGATGTATTAACATATTCTAAGCATAATAACATATGAGACTTGTATATGATTCATTTGGTTGCCCGTTACGCAATTACGCGTTCGGATCGGTTTATGTAACTAGTTTACGTAAGGTTGCCGAAACAGGTTTAACCTTATCAGTTTTATCTCAAAATGTGGAATGTGTTTAGTTTACCCATAAAATACAAGTCTTCGTACTTGTTGGGTCTAAATAACATTCTATTCCGGTCATCGCTTAATCTAGCGTGTCGTACCGTTTTAGATTCTTTAAGCTAGTCGGTCTAAGTCTGCGACTTAAATAAGACCGTTAGCATCCTGAATTGGTTATATATTAACATCACTCCAGGCTAGAGCCACCCGGTAAAAGCTACCTGCATTTAGATAGATTGGATACGACTGAGTTATTATGCGGTGAATCAAGTATTAGCTCAGGTAAATACTTTTAACTTATTTTCCCTATACGGGCTTGGGATACGGTATCATAAAAATACCGCTTGGTCGGGTATGAGATCATTTAGTCAGATTGTGATTTAATAAATCTGCATAACCCGTTTTAATCTGTGTTGTTTGATAACATAAACATCGGGGATTAACGACCGTGTCCTGGATATCCTCGGCTCATTAAAGTTAAAAATGGCCACGACCTATGCACGGGGTGTAGGCATACACCCGACAGATGCAAATGCTAAAAATGTAAATAACCCACATGTTGGGGATAACTCCTTCGTGGGTTTGTAAGTGGTGAGTCGGTTAATCATGACCGGCTTCCAAACCGGCCCCATATGTATGACAAACATGTGAAACAGCATACAAGATTTTATTAAAGATTGTCCCAAGTTATAAATGATTTGTGCCTTGTGCACTTAAATCAATTTTCATAAACCCTTTTTAAAAGAGTCAGTTAATTGTATTTACCAGTGAAAACTGACGTATTTTCCAAAGACTAAGTGGCAGGTACTACTCGTAATAGGTTGGGGGATTGCTCGGTGTCGAAATAGAGGATCTTGCAAATCCTTAAAGACGCCTTAAAGTCTGCTAAACTTCATTTTATACATTCTGTAATGATCCTCCTGTGGATTTGATATTACAGACTCGTCTATAATAAATACTTTGATATTTTCAGACATTTGAGTTTGTAATAATATTTTATATTCCAAGACTTCCGCTGTGCTATTCTGTGTATGTTTGACCATGATGATATCAACTACGTCACGATACTCCCCACCGGGCCCACCGGTGATATGTGGAAATATCGGGGTGTGACATGAAATTTCCAGAATTTAGGCATGATTTCACATGTTATTGTCTAGGTTTTACTCCTAGACACTATATCATCCCTATTCTATCCAAATAGCAAACATGCAACATCAAATTTCGGATTTCCCAAATTCATGAGAGTTTCAAAAAGAGAATTAACATCAAATTTTACATACCTTACAACCCCCTTGCAATGGGGATCAATAATCTATGCTCGGTTTTTGATTTTAACTTGGTTTGGGCCTTCAATTTGTGAGATTAGTGAGTTGTTAGGGTTTTGAGAGTGGGGGTCGCCCTTCTCCTGCTTTGATCGAACCAGGCACCTCAATGGTGTATTTGTTTTTTTTTATTTTTATTAAACTTAATATTATAAGTTTAGATTTTAACAACATAAACCCATCCACTTTTATTTAGTTTATATCTTTGGCATTTTAAATCCATTCATGTTTTAAAACCGGACAATTAACAAACTAGGTTATTTATTCCTAGTTAGCTCATTCTCGTTTATTTTATACTTTATATAATGCTAATATAAAGCCTTTTTAAATTTCGGGGTGTTACACTCCTGTTCTCACTTTACTCGACGGAAACGATGAATTCATTGTCTATTGTGATGCTTCGAACCTTGGTCTTGGTTGTGTCCTCATGCAACGGGACAAGGTCATTACATACGCATCTCGTTAGCTCAAAATCCACGAGAAGAACTATACAACCCATGATCTCGAGCTAGGCGTAGTTGTTTTTGCGTTAAAGATTTGGCGACACTACCTATATGGTACCAAGTGTACGATCTTCACCGATCATAGGTACCTACAACATATCTTTGACCAGAAGGAACTTAATATGCGTCAACGCCTATGAGTGGAACTTCTTAACGATTACGAATGTGAGATTCGTTATCACCCAGGCAAAGCGAATGTCGTTGCTGACGCTCTCAGCAGACGGAGCTATCTGCTCAGCATTCGTGATACCCAAGCCCTATACGATCTTGAAACCCTCATCCGCGAAGCCCAGCATGCATGTTTTAATGAACGCACTCTGAAGAAGGAACGAATCTATCACGATGGAGCCCAGCTTGTGAATAAGTCGAATGGGATATTCCACTTTCTGGACCGAATTTGGATCCCTAAGCGGACCAATTTGCGACATATATTGATGGACGAAGCCCGCAAATCCCGGTATTCTATTCATCCCGGTGCTGATAAAATGTACCAGGACCTTCGCTACAAGTATTGGTGGCCGGGCATAAAGAGGGATATTGCTCTCTACGTTGGGAAGTGCCTGACTTACTCAAAAGTCAAGGCCGAACATCAAAGACCCTCTGGCTTACTCGAATAACCCCCAATCCCTATGTGGAAGTGGGAAAGTATAGCTATGGACTTCATAACAAAGCTCCCGCGCATGCCATCAGGTCACGACAGTATCTGGGTTGTTGTTGACCGTTTGACCAAATCAGCTCACTTTTTACCAATACGTGAAGACTACAAGGTAGAACGATTAGCCCGAATCTACACCAACGAGATCATTTATCGACATGGGACGCCTCGCGACATCATCTCCGACAATGACGCTCGGTTTACCTCGCGACTGTGGGAAACGTTTCAAGCGGCTCTCGATACTACACTTAATCTAAGTACCGCATTCCACCCTCAAACCGACGGTCAGACTGAGAGAACGATCCGTACTCTTGAAGACATGCTCCATTCGTGTGTCATAGACTTCGGTGGTAATTGGGATGCTTACCTGCCGTTAGTCAAATTCTCGTATAACAACAGTTATCATTCCAGTATTCAAATGGCACCGTTTGAGGCTCTATACGGAAGAAAATGTCGATCGCCTATTGTATGGCACGAGATCGGGCACTCGCAATTAACCGGTCCTGAGCTATTGCAAGAAACGACTAACAAAGTCCTCCAAATTCGAGACAATCTGCTGAAAGCTCGGATAGACGATAGACGACGCAAGCCCCTTGAATTTGACGTTGGCGACTACGTACTCCTAAAGGTATCACATTGGAAGGGTGTGGTCAGATTCAGCAAGAAAGGGAAACTAGCGCCTCGATATGTTCGACCTTTTAAGATCTGGAAAGGATCGGAAAAGTCGCCTACAGACTCGAACTACCAGAGGAACTTAGTAACGTTTACCCGACTTTCCATGTTTCGAACCTCCGAAAGTGCCTGGCTGAGCATGATTTAATTGTGCCTCTTGATGACCTTCAAATAAACGAAACACTACACTTCGTGGAGAAGCCTGTCGAGATCATGGATCGCCAAACCAAGCGGCTCAGATGCTCGCGCATTCCTATCGTGAAAGTCTGATGGGAAAGCAAGTGAGGCACAGAGTTCACTTGGGAACTCAAAAGCGACATAAAGACAAAGTACCCGCAGTTATTTGTTACGGCTTCGGCCTAATTTCGGGATGAAATTCCCTCAACTAGGGGAGGCTGTAACACCACGTGTTTCGGAAGTCAAAGTCAAAGTCAAGATTGAAGTCAAAGGGAGACAAGATTGCTAATTGCGATATGTCACTCCTTACTCAATTCCTGTTTTGACTTCTTTGACTCGTAGATAGTCTATTTATGCGTTACGTTAGTTGTATTATGTGGAGTACTTATTAATAATCGAGGTTTATTCGATATTTATCGCATACTTTATCGCTTCATCGCTATCGCAATCACACTCGCAACTCGAATTACGCGTTTTGGATATTGTTTTTATGTGTGTGTGTGCCTTATGTGTTACTTGTGCATGTTTAGTTATGTTATGGGTGGTGATTAATCGAAACGAAATCGAAACTCAATCGCAATCGAATCGCAAACGCTAAAAGCAAGTCAATTAAGGATGATTGTATGTTGATATAGTAGTTAGGATTAAAAGTAATTTGATTAGGAAACTCTATCGCATCGCAACACTCGCAATCGCAATCGAAACGACAAAACTCGTCGCACCGAACACTCGAACCAAGTGACTGATCGACCAAGTGACCAGCCAACCGACCAGCCGTTCGATCGAGCCGCCGCTCGATCGGCCAGCCGATCGATCAGGCTGCCACTCGATCGGCCAGCTCTTTCCACTTTGGGAAACCCTATACATACCCCCTGTCCACATCAAACTTACCACTTTTGGCACTCTCCTGTCCGACCAGCGATCCAACCCTACTTTTCTCCGATATCTCGCAAATTCCGGTAAGATCTCAACCTAAATCTTGTACTTCTTTGATCTACACTTGATTCTACACCTTTCTATCTTTCGAATCTTAACTTTTAACCGTGAAATCACTAGATTTGAGGTGTTCTAGGATGATGTCATCATGATGTTCTTGAGAACTTCATGTTTTGGCCTCAATCCACCGATAACGACTTAGATCTAAAATATTTTCACAAAAATAAACAAAGATTTTTCATAAATCTAAACATATTCACGGTGAAAAGGATTGGAAGATGGTTTTCCAACTTTCTTTCAACTCTTTTACACTCAATGCACTCAAAACCGATAGAATCGGAGCTTGTGCTAACCTCCTACTCATTCTCGTGGACATGTTGGTTCAAGATCTAGATTCTATCCATGAGACTACCGATTTCAGGTTAAACATGGAACACCGTCTCGAACAGTTAACTAGTCAGATTTGGGTGATTCCTGTCCGATCAGGAGTACCAAGTACTGACGAGGTTTCTGTTGCTTAATACGTTATCAAAGCGTCTCGATAAAAATTCAAATAATCAAAACAACCAAGTGTTAGACGAACGGAACGACCAGGACGGAATGCCGTCCGATCGGACTACCGTCCGATCGGACTGTCAACCGATCGGGTTATCACCCGATCGACTTGCACCTTGGCCCCACACTTAACTTCCACTTCCAAACTTTGAAGGATGAACATCGAACGAAGTGCTGCCCGATCGGATAACCATCCGACCGGACTACCACCCGACCATGTGATGTTTGGAACTCAACACTTAACAATTTTCAAAATGTTCAATACCGACGGATTGCCAACTGATCAGACTACCATCCGATCGAGTGACAAACTGCTGTGAATTTGTTCTCATGAAAGTGTCGAACCGATCGGGTTGTCATCCGATCGGACGGACCGACCTGAAAGGTAGAGATACTTCTGTGTTTTCAAATGCTACAACGAAAACTTCAAAAGCCAAACCATCATACACAAACACATCCTTCCCAAGGGAAGAAACAATCTACTCGAAAGGTCACCCGATCGGATGACCAACCGAGCGGACTATAACTTGAACGATCGGCTGTCTGGTCTGACTACCATCCGATCGAACTGTTGTTCGACCCACTGTCTCTTGTATCATTTTACGTGTCACTTATCGTTATGCCATCAATCTGTTCAGGCTAACCTTACTCTCTAGCGCTCCCTTCAATCCACCAATCGCTGTGAGTATACTCGATCCCTTTTTGCTTTACGCACTTTTGGCTGTTACATACGTTACTTATTCTAAATCACATCAAACACACTATGCAATACTTTAATCGCTAACCAACTACCGCATGTTATACGTGACTTAATGAATGCTTGTTTGTTATGTTTACACATGGAATGCTGTCTACCTTCCTTAGCAATGGTAGTACTATTTGTTTGGACTCAGCACCTGTTCACTCAGGGGTTGTTAAGGACAATTAATTACATGGGTCACGGTGGTGATCATGCAATACGAACTGCCTTGGGCAGTCAACTCGCAGTCATTGGTATTGATAGGTTCATGTCGATAACTAACATGCCTCATTTTACACTATGTACGTGCTGGTTATGCGTAACCATTTCGAACTCTATTATATCTATTAAACTTGTATGCTCACCTTTACACTATGTGTATTGACGTTTACTTTAACGTATGTGACAGGTGCTTAGGATGCTTATTTGCTTAGCTTGCTGTGAAATCGAGGCTAGGAAAGACCTTGGTCAACAATAAACAATTGTCTGTAATAAAAAAATCTGAGTTGTCGGAACAGAACAATTCTTTCCCATTAATTCTACATATTAAGTGGAATTACCCCCAGTTTAAACTCATTGGACATGAATTTGTTTGCTACAGCCCCATTTACCACCACTGTTGGTGACCCCATCAGTTTTGTTTTGAAGATGTTTACATCCTTCTTCATTCTTGATTGGAAGTCATCAAACAGTTGGTTTAAAGGTTAAGCTTTGTTAAACTCGACGGTTTCTACGATCCAGGGGAGACCTATATCTCCACAAGGTATATTCAACTTATTGGTTTGTCGTTTCAAGTTTCTGTAGATGAAGATGACAAAAAAGAATGCAACAAGGGAGGAGAAGGTGATGTATGCAACTGGCTTTGAAAGAAAACGTTCTAAATGATAACTTTACAAAACACATTTTATAAAATGAGAAAAACAAAGTTTTGAACACTGTCAATTCAATCACCTTATGGGTGAGATCTCACTCTTCTCACGCATTTCATAGTCTCTGGTTGCTCGAAACACCTCTATATTCTACCCATGTGCTATGCCCAACACCCAAAAGAAATTACAAAACTTACACTCCAAATTCAAGTTAGACCTTTAAATACTTCAACACAAGTTGTCACAAACCACAACATCCAGTGAGCCGAATCAACAGTTAATCAATCCATACGGGTCCCTGTTGGAATTAATCTTGACTAGTCAGTTTTTATTAGTTAGTAATTGGGTTGGAATATTTAGTTTATTAAATAATAGTTTTAGTAGTTGGACTAGGTATTAGAGTTAACCGAATTCTATGGATATTTACATTGGTGTTGGCACATGGGGTAGAAGTATTGGTCCACTAATACCAAGTCTTTAGGAGTAACTTTAGTATTTTTTTTGTTTACTATAAGGCTATTTATATCCACATGTGTTTAATGAATGGTGTGGATGTTCTTTCTTTAACAAAAAGTCTTGTTCACGTCTCAGTATATTTCTGTTTGTGAGTTTGATTGTGTATTTGTGAGGGGCCTGAACCAACAGTTGGTATTAGATAGCAGGTTTAAACAAGGGTCGTTTTGAGAGTCATTCTTCGAGAGGAGGAGCAGTCCATGGGCTGTAGGGCTGAAATCGAAGAACAAGAAAGGGCGATTTCTTGTCTGGAGATCGCAAGAAAGAAGAAAAAAAAGAAAGAAAGCTAATCAAGATTAGCAAGAAGGTAACGTTGTGTCGTAGAAAAAAAAAACTGGTACTAACCCCAAGGAAGAAAGGGGGAGCATCCCCTAGCCATAAGGATGAGAAAGAAGAACGAGAAAGTAGCGATTTTATGTGAATCGCAAGAAGAGACAGGAGACCGGCTACTACAGCAGCAAAGAGTGAAGAAAGCGTCCGTTGCCGGAAAATGAAGCCGACGTATAGAAAGAAAACCGACGAGAAAAGATCGAAGTCGTAATAGACCGAACGGCTTGAAAGAAAGACCAAAGAACTTGCCGGTGAGAAGACCGTGAAGACCGAGAGGAAGACCGCTGCCTCGCCGAAAGAGAGCACCGGTGACTGTAAGACCGTTACCGGAGAAGAACAACGGAAGCCGTGACAGACCGAACGGCCAGACCGAACGGCGTGACCGAAGACCAAATCTGTTCTCTTCACCGGAAAGAAAGACCGAGTCACCGAAAAATGACCGTACCGGCGTAAGAAAGCAAGATGAGCCGCAAAAGACCAGCGGCAACTAAACCGAGACCGTTGGTGTGACCATGACCGGAATTTCACACCAAGATAGACCGGGAAAGATCATAGACCGAAATAAGCTTTTATCGAAAGAAAGCTTAGATACCGAATGATCGAAAGAAAGACCGAGATTGTGAACAAAGACCGAGAGTTCACATTAGACCGAGTCTTGAACCGAAGACCGAAAGTGTTCACTTTAGAAAAAGGAAGACCGAACATGTGTGGTTCGTGTGGAAATACCGAGATAGTCAAGATTAAGGGGGTGATTGTTCGTATTAATCTTGACTAGTCAGTTTTTGTTAGTTAGTAATTGGGTTGGAATATTTAGTTTATTAAATAATAGTTTTAGTAGTTGGACTAGGTATTAGAGTTGACCGAATTGTATGGATATTTACTTGGTGTTGGCACATGGGGTAGAAGTATGGGTCCACTAATACCAAGTCTTTAGGAGTAAATTTAGTATTTTTTTTTGTTTACTGTAAGGCTATTTATAGTCACATGTGTTTAATGAATGGTGTGGATGTTCTTTCTTTAACAAAAAGTCTTGTTCACCTCTCAGTATATTTCTATTTGTGAGTTTGATTGTGAGGGGCCTGAACCAACAGTCCCGCCCTCAAATTGAAACAATTGCTAGCCTGCTTTATAAACTATAGTTCAGGTATTTTGTAGGTGGTCTATACGAGTTATGCATATTAAATTTTTCATGAACAAAATGAAAGAACCAATGGTGTAAATATGAGCCGGTTGAGTCATTAATCAAAACATGTTTGTATTAAAATTAGGAAACTTTTGTGCAATTTGAACTGGGTAGCGTTGCATTGGGTTGGGATGACCTGAAATCATGTATCATTTTTGCTTAATATATATTATGTTAAATATTATTATTATTATTATTATTATTATTATTATTATTATTATTATAGATATAATAATACACTAACAATTTAAATATCTGCAAAAAAAAAGTAGAAATATAATTTACTCTTTTATTACTATGTATTAATTTTGTTCTCATTAATATTTAACTATATTTTATTTCTATGTTTATTACTATTTGTACTAATGAAAATTTTTGATGACTTGCTTGATTAAATTTCCATCTTTGATTTCTTCTATATCAATAGTTTGGTACATAGCTTTTTTATATATCTAACCATCATCATGCACCAAAGAGCTTGTAATCTATTGGTATTAAATTCGGAAAACTATCCCTACCAATGGGTTTGAGGGTTCGAAGTAGACAAACGTTACAGATTTTTATAAAGAGTATTTACAACTAATGTTTTAAAAACCAGTTCAAACCGGCCGGTTGTACCGGTAGAACCGTCCAGTAGAATCGGTTAAACCGCCCGGTACACCCGGTTGAACCACCCGATACACCCGGTTAAACCGTTTTCAAGCCCAATCTGGTACGGTATAAAAACCAGATTTTAAAACATTGTTTACAACCTCCATACATATTACATAACATTGGTATTTTTTAACAACTCCATATCGTATACATACATGCCCTTTTTTACATGTTTCCGCTATACATACATGCCCTTTTTTACATGTTTTCGTAGGATGTTTATCGGGGACATGTGCTACCATAAAGGCAACATGTAAGCAACAGAAGTCTTGCATTCATAATACAGATCTGTCACACCCCAAATTTCCAATCAAATCCCAGTGGGTCCGGGTGGGGAGTATCGTGACCTAAGATTGGTATCATCATAGACACAAACAAAGATAGCACAGCGGAAGTCTTGAAGTTTAAAATATTATTACAAACGTAAGCGTCCAAAAGTTCAAAATAATAATACAGACTTGTTTTTAATAAACATCCACAGACGGATCGTAAAATGTATAAAAAGGAGATCAACAGACTGCTAGGCTTCATGCAAAGGAGTTGCAAATTCCTCTTCTAGCATTACCGAGCAACTTCCAACCAATTTACGTATCCTTGCACCTGCAACTTAGTCTTTTGAAAATATGTGAGTTTTCCCTTGTAAATACAATCAACCGACTCATTTTGAAAACATTTTCAAAATCATTTTAAGTGCACAAGGCACATGATTTTATAAATAACTCGAGACAATTCAAAATGATCTTGTATACAGTTTTACATGTCTGTCAATACATATGGGGCCCAGTACTAAACGCCGAGAGATGATTAACCGACACGCCACTTAAACCCACAAAGGGGTTATCCCCAACTAGTGGGTAAGAAAAACATTTTATAATAGCACTAGCATCTGTCAGGTGTATACCTACACCCCGTGCTCGGTCGTGGCCATTAGCAACTTAAATGAGTCAAGGATATCCAGGACACGGTCGCGTTAACCCACAATGTTTAAGTAATCAGACAAAACATGTCACACCCCAACCGATGGCGGAGTCATCGGGGCATGGCACTGAGCGAAACAGATTGTCCAGAAGTTTCCATAACAACTATCATTACCATTCAATTTAAATTAACATGTCCCATACCATGTCTCAAACAGTAATCAAATTATTACAGATAAAATCTAGGCAAATATTCTGTTCTGACAACTCAGATTTAAACATAGATAATTTATTTGTTGGTTTCTCGGACCTCCTTTCCTAGCTTCGATTTCATTACAGCACAGAGAGCATCCTAGACCTTTCCTAGCCTCAATTTCACAGTGAGCTAGGCATACAAGCAACCTAAACACCTGTCACATACGTTAAAATAAAGTCAATACATAAAATGTAAAGGTGAGCATACAAGTTTGGTAATAGTATATAGAGTTCGAATTCGTTTACGCATAACCAGCACGTACACATAGTGAAATGAAGCACGTTAGTTATCGACATACATCCATCGATACCAATGAATGCGGGTTGACTGCCCGAGGCAGTTCGCAATACATGATTACCACCGTAATCCATGCAAGTAAAAGATCGTTAAAAACCCCCGAGTGAACGGGTGCTGAGTCCAAACTATAGTACTATCGTTGCTAAGGCAGGTAGACAGCATTCCATGTGTAAACATAACAAACAAGCATTCATAAGCCACGTATAACATGCATTAACGGTTAGCGTTCAAACAGTTTGAGTAGTGTGATAGTTGTAGTTTGAATATTCGTAATGTATGTAACACCCAAAAGTTCTTAAAGCAAAAAGGGATCGAGTATACTCACAGCGATTAATGGATTGAAGGGAGCGCTTAGCGAGTAAGATTAGCCTGAATAGATTCGATAGTATAACGATAAGTGAAACGTAAAACAGGAAACAAGTGTGGGGCAGTCGGACAGCTGGTCGATCGGACGGTAGTCCGATCGGACGGCTGACCGTTCGGTTGACAGTCTGCTCGGACGGCTGTCCGGTCGGTTGGTAGCCCGATCGGATGGCTGTTCGAGTGGATTGTTTCTTCCTTTGGGAAGGATGTGTTTGTGTATGATGGCTTAACTTTTGAAGTTTTCGTTGTAGCATTTGAAAACATTGAAGTACCTTTGCCTTTCAGGTCGGTCGATCGGACGGCTGTTCGATCGGCCGGCAACCCGATCGGCTAGGCATTCAAGTGAATTTCAAGGTTCAGTCTTTGGGTCGGACAGGTGTTCGATCGGACAGGTGTTCGATCGGACAGGTCAACAAGTCAAAGACTTTAAATGAAATGTAAAGTGTGATGCAATGGATCAGATAGTTGGTCGATCGAATAGCACAATTGCTGTTCGATCGGACAACAGGGTGTCACCTGATCGGACGACTGTTCGATCGGGTGGCACTTCTAGTGCATTGAACATGTTGAAAATCGATTAAGTATCAAAGCATAGTATCTCATGATCCGAAGAGTAATCCGATCGGACGGTAGTTCGATCGAACAACAGTTCGTTCAATACTAGTCTTCAAATTCATTGGTTGTGTGGGACCATGTGCTAGCCGATCGGCTGGCCAGTCGATCGGCTGACTATCCGATCGGGTGGCTGTCCGTTCGGACAGCAGTCCGATCAGTCAGCATCCTGACCAGATCAGTCCTTTCGTCTAACACTTGGCTGTTCTGTTTGTTTGTCGTTTTATCGAGGTATTTTGACAGCGAGTAAAACCATAAGTGCCTCGTCCTTACTTGGTTTCCCGGGTCGGACAGGAATCACCCAAATCCGGTCGGTGGTCTGTTCGGAACGAAGTTTAACATTTAACCCGAAGTCGGTTAACCTTGTGGATAGAATCCAGATCTTGAACCGTACAACCACCGAAGTGATTTGTAAACCGGCTCAGATTCCGTTTCTACCGGTTTGAAGTTAGAGAGTGAAAAAGAGTTGGGTGAAAGTTGGAAAATCCATCTTCCAATCCTTTTCACCGTGGTTATGTTTAGATCTATAAAATATCCTTGTCTGTTTATGTGGAAATCGAATAGATCCAAGTCATTCTTGGTGGATTGAGGCCAAAACATGAAGTTCTTCAAGAACCCATGATGACATCATCCTAGAACACTTGATTCTTGATGATTTCATGGTTAAAAGTTAAGATTTGAAAGATAGAAAGGTGTAGGAGTGTGTATAGATCAAGAAAGTACAAGATTTAGGACGAAAACTTACCGGAATCGAGAGAAATCTGAGAAAAGGTGAGTTGAGCGTGCTGGTCGAACAAAGGTTTCCAAAAGTGGTAAAGGATGACAATGACAGGGGTATTTATAGGATGACAAAAGAGGAAAGGGCTGGCCGATCGGTTGGCAGCTCGATCGGACAGCCGCAGTCCGTTCGGCTGGCTGTTCGATCGGCTGGGAAGCTTGATCGATCGGTCGCCCCTTTCGAGTGTTTTGCGTGACGATTTCTGATATTTCGATTTCGATTGCGAGCGGTTCGATACGATAGGGTTTCCTAATCAAATTACTTTCAGTCCCAACTACTTCGTATCTCGCGTAATCAGTCTTCCACCATCTATCATAGTTTGATTGTGATTCGAGTTCGAGTTCGATAGCATTCGAGTTTCGATTGAGTTCGCTTGATTACACAACACAACATAAATAAACATGCACAGGTAACACGTAAGGCACACACACACGTGTGATAGCAAGTACAAATACGTAGCTCGAGTTGCGATTTGATGTTGATTCGGTTAGCATAGCTTGACTATTGATTAGTTAACTTTATCGCATTGTTACTTCCTATAGTTCACAGTAGTAGATCGATTGAATAACGATTAACACACATCGATTATTGCAATTAACAACACTTACTCCACATAATATAATTAAAAACAAGAAGTTTCTACGAGTCAAGTTGCGCGAAATCGGTCGTTGACTTTGACCTTGACTTTGACTTGTGAAAACACGGGGTGTTACAGCCTCCCCTTGTTTAGGGAATTTCGTCCCGAAATTAAGGTGGAAGCTGCTACAACCGCCATGATTCACGTGGAGAACTTTCTCTATCTAGACTTTCTCTTCGAACAACTGTGGGTACTTCGCCTTCATGTCGCTTTCGAGTTCCCAAGTGAACTCCGTGCCCCGTTTGCCTTCCCATCGGACCTTCACAATAGGAATGCGTGAGCGCCTGAGCTGCTTGGTTCGGCGATCCATGATTTCGACAGGCTTTTCCACGAAGTGTAATGTTCCGTTCACTTGCAGATCGTCTAGAGAGACGTGTAAATCGTGGTCGGCTATGCACTTTCGGAGGTTTGACACGTGGAAAGTCGGGTAGACGTTACTAAGTTCCTCCGGTAGTTCGAGTCTGTAGGCGACTTTTCCGATCCTTTCCAGAATCTTAAAAGGTCTAACGTATCGAGGCCCTTCCAAGGTGATACCTTTAGGAGTACGTAGTCACCAATGCAAAACTCACGGGGCTTGCGCTTTTTAACGGCGTAACTTTTCTGTCGATCCCGAGCCTTCACTAGGTTGTCTCGAATTTGGAAAATTTTATCCGTCGTTTCTTTTAGTAGCTCCGGACCGGTTAGTTGCGAGTGACCGATCTCGTGCTACACAATAGGCGACCGACATCTTCTTCCGTACAATGCCTCGAAAGGTGCCATCTGGATGCTAGAATGGTAGCGGTTGTTATACGAGAATTCGACCAATGGCAGGTATTTATCCCAATTACCACCGAAGTCTAAAACACACGAACGGAGCATGTCTTCAAGAGTACGAATTGTTCTTTCAGTCTGACCGTCGGTTTGTGGGTGGAAAGCAGTACTTAGATTAAGCGTTGTACCAAGTGCCGTTTGAAACGTTTCCCACAGTCGTGAAGTAAACCGAGCATCACGATTAGAGATGATGTCACGAGGCGTCCCATGATTACAAATGATCTCATCGGTGTAGATTCGGGCTAATCGTTCTACCTTGTAGTGTTCCCGTATGGGCAGAAAGTGGGCTGATTTAGTCAAACGGTCAACAACAACCCAAATGCTGTTGTGACCTGATGACGTGTGTGGTAGCTTGGTTACGAAATCCATAGCTATACTCTCCCACTTCCACATGGGAATTGGTGGTTGTTCGAGTAAGCCAGAGGGTCTTTGGTGTTCGGCCTTGATTCTAGCACAAGTTAGGCATTTTCCGACATAGAGAGCGATATCCCTTTTCATACCCGGCCACCAGTACTTATAGCGAAGATCCTGGTACATTTTGTCGGCACCTGGATGAATAGAATACCTGGATTTATGGGCTTCGTCCATTAGGATTTGCCGCAAATTGGTTCGTTTGGGAATCCAAATTCGGTCTAAGAAATGAAATATCCCGTTCGATTTGCTCACAAGTTGCGCTCCATCGTGGTAGATTCTTTCTTTCTTCAAGGTGCGTTCGTTGAAACATGCATGTTGCGCGTCGCGGATGAGGGTTTCGAGATCATGTTGGGCTTGAACATTACGAGTGCTAAGCAGATAGCTCCGTCTGCTAAGTGCGTCGGCAACAACATTTGCCTTGCCTGGGTGATAACGGATCTCACAGTCGTAATCGTTGAGAAGTTCTACCCATCGGCGTTGACGCATGTTAAGTTCCTTTTGATTAAAGATATGTTGTAGGCTCCTATGATCGGTGAAGATCGTACACTTTGTACCATACAGGTAGTGTCGCCAAATCTTTAATGCAAAAACAACCGCGCCTAGCTCGAGATCATGGGTTGTATAGTTCTTCTCGTGGATTTTGAGCTGACGAGACGCGTAAGCTATGACCTTGTCTCGTTGCATAAGAACACAACCAAGACCAAGGTTGGAAGCATCACAGTAGACAATGAAATCATTGTTTCCATCTGGAAATGTGAGAACAGGAGCATTGCAAAGCATGTGTTTGAGGGTTTGAAAGGCAGACTCTTGTTTGGTTCCCCAGACAAAAGACTGGTCCTTATGTGTAAGAGAGGTAAGCGGCACAGCGATCTTCGAGAATCCTTCGATAAATCGTCGATAATAGCCCGCTAGTCCGAGAAAAGAGCGGACTTCAGACGGGTTCTTAGGCGTAACCCAGCTCTTGACAGCCTCAATCTTCGCAGGGTCGACGTGGATGCCTTGACTATTAACAATGTGACCTAGAAACTGGACTTCCTCTAACCAAAACTCACACTTGGATAATTTGGCGTAGAGTTGGTTCCCCTGGAGTAGCTCGAGAACCAAACGTAGATGTTGCGCGTGTTCGGCCTTCGATTTGGAATAGATCAAGACGTCGTCGATAAATACAATGACGAAACGGTCGAGATATAGTTTACACACGCGATTTATCAAATCCATGAAGACTGCTGGTGCGTTGGTTAAACCAAAAGGCATGACAACGAATTCGTAATGGCCGTATCGAGTACGAAACGCGGTTTTGGGTATATCTTCCTCTTGAATACGCAGCTGATGATAACTTGAACGCAGATCGATTTTTGAGAAACACGTGGCGCCTTGTAGTCGATCAAACAAATCATCGATACGAGGTAGAGGATAGCGGTTATTGATAGTCAACTTATTCAATTCCCGGTAGTCGATGCACATCCTGAACGACCCATCCTTCTTTTTGACGAAAAGGACTGGCGCGCCCCAAGGAGAGGTGCTCGGGCGAATGAAGCCTTTATCAAGTAATTCCTGGAGTTGGGTTGAGAGTTCGCGCATTTCAGACGTCGCGAGTAGATAAGGAGCTTTGGCGATAGGGTTGGCTCCAGGAATCAGGTCGATACGAAAGTTGATATCACGACTTGGCGGTAATCCTGGAAGATCCTCTGAAAAAACATTAGGAAATTCTCGAACCACAGGAACGTCTTTCACTTCCTTCTTCTCTTTCTTTTCCTTCTCCAGTACCACAATGTTAGCCAAGAAAGCTCTGTACTCCTTGCGGAGATACTTGCTGGCTTGCACGCATGACATAAGCTTGAGACCCTTCGAAGTAGTATCACCGTAAACACACAATAAGTCACCATTCGCGAGCGAAAAACGAATCATTTTGTCGAAGCACACAACTTCAACATGGTTTTCTCGAAGAAAGTCCATGCCTACTATGACGTCGAAACTTTCGAGTTGCATCGGAATGAGGTCGATTGGGAAGATGTGATTGTTGAGCTCAAGAGTACAATCACGGATAACAGAATTAACAGCGACAGTTCTTCCGGTGGCGACTTCAACATCGAATTTCGAGGAAAGTTGGGAACGTTTGCGACTAAGGAGTTTCTCAAATTCGAACGACACAAAGCAATTATCGGCTCCGGTATCAAACAAACATGAAGCATAAATACCATTCACAAGGAACGTACTATTGACCACGTTGTTGTCGGCCTGGGCTTGACGCACGTTGAGGTTGAAAGTTCTGGCACGTGTGGCCTGTTGTTGCTGCTACTGTTGTTGTTGCTGCTGTTGCTGCTGTTGCTGCGGCTCTGGTTTCACAGCCCTGTTCGGGCACATGTTGGAGAAATGGTTCTGGTCGCCACATGCGAAGCAGGCTCTGGGTTTGACTGCGGGTGCCAGTGGAGCTTGTTGACCCTGTGGGGCAGTGAGTAGCGCTTGATTGGTAGGAGCTTGACGAATACGGCAGTTGGCAGTAAAGTGGCCGTATACGTTGCAATGGGCACAAAAACGGCAAGGAATGGTAGTTGGGTGATGGTAGGTGCAAGTAGGGCAGAGCGGGTGTGGTCCAGTGTATGCACGCTTTGCAGGCGGTGCATTGGCCACAGGCGCAGCTACTTGACGCGGTTGGGCAGGTACAACTTGAATCGGTGCAGCAGTAATCGCACAGTTCTTGTTGGTGGAGCTGTTCTTTCTCTTGTTCTTTCTCTTGTTGCTTGATGAGGTGGGTTCAGTAGTGGGTGCGGTAGCTTGATGCAGATGCTTCGAAGTCTTCTCCCATACACCAGCCTTAACCCGTTTGTCGTTGATTTCAGCGGCCAGCAGATAAGTTTCCTCGATCATCGTAGTCTTAGCCGCTTGCACGAAATCAGCAACGCAGTCGGGCAGGGCTCAGATGTACTTCTTGATGGTGATCTCTGGGGTCTTGACTTGGTCGGGACAGATAATGCTGAGCTGTTTGAAACGAGCAGTGAGACCAGCATTGTCACCATCCTTTTGCTGTATGTGCCAAAATTCATCTTCTAGATTTTGACATTCGTGAGGAGGGCAGAATTCCTCTAGCATAACTTCCTTGAGCTCGTCCCACGACAGACCGTAGGCTGCATCGTTTCCTCGCTTGTTCCTCTCGGCCGTCCACCAGTCTAGAGCACGGGACTGGAAAACGCCGGTAGCATTTAGAGTTCGGAGGTCATCAGGGCAACCACTTTGTTGCAGAGTAACCTCAATGGAATCAAACCAGTGAAATAGTGCAGTAGGACCTCCCTCGCCAGTGAATTCTTTTGGCCCACACGACTTGAATTGCTTGAAGCTGAAAGGTCTTGCGGTAGCCTTAGGAGCTTCGGTCCTTGATTCCTCGGAAGACTTGCTGGCATTTTCGTAAACATCGCTCACGGCCTTTGCCACACTTTTGGCGATGATAGAAGCAAGGCGTTTGTCTCTCTTTTCTTGACGAGAGAGTGCATGACGGGATCCAGACGACATGGTCTGCAACAGACATCGTCACAGGACTCATCACATTGTATTCGAATCTCACCTCACACGTCTATTACTCACTAAAGCTCAGGAACACGTATACATACGTAAGTACTTATCACGAAATCACATAATCACATAGCACGTAGAACACATAATCATTTAGTACCTAAGCACGTAAGCACAGAAGCAAAGAAACACATACACGTTTAACCAATAGAGGCAATCAGAAAATAGAAACCTATCATTCTGCGATTGTTCGAAAAGAGCGTAATGTAAGCCTTGGCCTATAAATAGATGCGTTAGGGTTAGAGTTGAAGACTTTTGCAACTTTTGACACTTTTTGCCATTTGCTACATTTGAGGAGATAGGAGCTAGAGAGAGAAAGTAGAGAGAGAAAGGCAAAAGGTGATTCACGTTTCTTGTACGTTTTCAGATTTATCAAAGAATCACAGTTATAATTACGTCTCATGTGTTCGGTCTCGTTCGTGTACGGATTCCGTACGTCACACGTTTGGTTCGCAATCGTTTTGGAGTTGAAACCGGGACCTAACAAGAATCACGGTAAATTGTACATCTAGTGTGTTCGGTCACGCACGTTCACGGATTTCGCACGTCGAACGTGTCGTTACGCAATCGTTTGGAGTCAAAATAAGCACATAAATGGGAAATGACACATAAAACACATATGAAATCAGCAACTATCTTTGAAATGCTTAAAAATTCGAGAGGTAGATCGTCCGCGGCTAGTGGACTTCGACTACCCAAGGTGGTTCAACTATTCACAAGGACTTGTCGTTCACGTTTGACCCCCGGAATTACGCCCTTGCCTCGATTCTTGGGCGTTTGGCGCACGTTCCGTTAGTCACGTCGCGACTTCAGGTCGTTGGAGTCCATCGATACCTTGGTGGGAGTTTTGTAAAAGGTGCGGAACAAGTCGTCAAGGTTAGGGTTTCACCCCTGGCTTAATAACTTTGTCCCTGTTTTGATGAAATAGAGGAAATTATTCATCAAAATATGGATTTCACTCCTGATTTGGTATAATTTCCCCTTGCTTGTAATTAAAATGCGGGCTGAGTAAGCAACTTTAGTCGAGAGTTTGCGGTTTTCACACCTATTCTCGACCTTATTGCTCACTCATCGTTGAAATTTCGAGTGTGGTGACAGCGTAGGATAAGCGAGAATAACGAGAAGTAGCAGGCTCATACAAAATCCCTAACGGATATGCACAAGTTAGTCTGTTGGTTCTTAACTATAGACTAGGTTCCTAAGACACCGACCCAGACTAGGTCGTGTCTTGCCTAATTCCCTATAGTTATGGCTCTGATACCAATCTGTCACACCCCAACCGATGGCGGAGTCATCGGGGCATGGCACTAAGCGAAACAGATTGTCCAGAAGTTTCCATAACAACTATCATTACCATTCAATTTAAATTAACATGTCCCATACCATGTCTCAAACAGTAATCAAATTATTACAGATAAAATCTAGGCAAATATTCTGTTCCGACAACTCAGATTTAAACATAGATAATTTATTTGTTGGTTTCTAGGACCTACTTTCCTAGCTTCGATTTCATTACAGCACAGAGAGCATCCTAGACCTTTCCTAGCCTCAATTTCACAGTGAGCTAGGCATACAAGCAACCTAAACACCTGTCACATACGTTAAAATAAAGTCAATACAAAAAATGTAAAGGTGAGCATACAAGTTTGGTAATAGTATATAGAGTTCGAATTCGTTTACGCATAACCAACACGTACACATAGTGAAATGAAGCACGTTAGTTATCGACATAGATCCATCGATACCAATGACTGCGGGTTGACTGCCCGAGGCAGTTCGCAATACATGATTACCACCGTAATCCATGCAAGTAAAAGATCCTTAACAACCCCCGAGTGAACGGGTGCTGAGTCCAAACTATAGTACTATCGTTGCTAAGGCAGGTAGACAGCATTCCATGTGTAAACATAACAAACAAGCATTCATAAGCCACGTATAACATGCATTAACGGTTAGCGTTCAAATAGTTTGAGTAGTGTGATAGTTGTAGTTTGAATATTCGTAACGTATGTAACACCCAAAAGTGCTTAAAGCAAAAAGGGATCGAGTATACTCACAGCGATTAATGGATTGAAGGGAGCGCTTAGCGAGTAAGATTAGCCTGAATAGATTCGATAGTATAACGATAAATGAAACGTAAAACAGGAAACAAGTGTGGGGGAGTCGGACAGCTGGTCGATCAGATGGTAGTCCGATCGGACGGCTGACCGTTCGGTTGACAGTCTGCTCGGACGGCTGTCCGGTCGGTTGGTAGCCCGATCGGATGGCTGTTCGAGTGGATCGTTTCTTCCTTTGGGAAGAATGTGTTTGTGTATGATGGCTTGACTTTTGAAGTTTTCGTTGTAGCATTTGAAAACATTGAAGTACCTTTGCCTTTCAGGTCGGTCGATCGGACGGCTGTTCGATCGGCCGGCAACCCGATCGGCTAGGCATTCAAGTGAATTTCAAGGTTCAGTCTTTGGGTCGGACAGGTGTTCGATCGGACAGGTCAACAAGTCAAAGACTTTAAATGAAATGTAAAGTGTGATGCAATGGATCGGATAGTTGGTCGACCGAATAGCACAATTGTTGTTCGATCGGACAACAGGGTGTCACCTGATCGGACGACTGTTCGATCGGGTGGCACTTCTAGTGCATTGAACATGTTGAAAATCGATTAAGTATCAAAGCATAGTATCTCATGATCCGAAGAGTAATCCGATCGGACAGTAGTTCGATCGAACAACAGTTCATTCAATACTAGTCTTCAAATTCATTGGTTGTGTGGGACCATGTGCTAGCCGATCGGCTGGCCAGTCGATTGGCTGACTATCCGATCGGCTGGCTGTCCGTTCGGACAGCAGTCCGATCGGTCAGCATCCTGACCAGATCAGTCCTTTCGTCTAACACTTGGCTGTTCTGTTTGTTTGTCGTTTTATCGAGGTATTTTGACAGCGAGTAAAACCATAAGTGCCTCGTCCTTACTTGGTTTCCCGGGTCGGACAGGAATCACCCAAATCCGGTCGGTGGTCTGTTCGGAACGAAGTTTAACATTTAACCCGAAGTCGGTTAACCTTGTGGATAGAATCCAGATCTTGAACCGTACAACCACCGAAGTGATTTGTAAACCGGCTCAGATTCCGTTTCTACCGGTTTGAAGTTAGAGAGTGAAAACGAGTTGGGAGAAAGTTGGAAAATCCATCTTCCAATCCTTTTCACCGTGGTTATGTTTAGATCTATAAAAGATCCTTGTCTGTTTATGTGGAAATCGGCTAGATCCAAGTCATTCTTGGTGGATTGAGGCCAAAACATGAAGTTCTTCAAGAACCCATGATGACATCATCCTAGAACACTTGATTCTTGATGATTTCACGGTTAAAAATTAAGATTTGAAAGATAGAAAGGTGTAGGAGTGTGTATAGATCAAGAAAGTACAAGATTTAGGACGAAAACTTACCGGAATCGAGAGAAATCTGAGAAAAGGTGAGTTGAGCGTGCTGGTCGAACAGAGGTTTCCAAAAGTGGTAAAGGATGACAATGACAGGGGTATTTATAGGATGACAAAAGAGGAAAGGGCTGGCCGATCGGTTGGCAGCTCGATCGGACAGCCTGTCCGATCGGACAGCAGTCCGTTCGGCTGGCTGTTCGATCGGCTGGGAAGGCTGATCGATCGGTCGCCCCTTTCGAGTGTTTTGCGCGACGATTTCTGATATTTCGATTTCGATTGCGAGCGGTTCGATACGATAGGGTTTCCTAATCAAATTACTTTCAGTCCCAACTACTTCGTATCTCGCGTAATCTATCTTCCACCATCTATCATAGTTTGATTGTGATTCGAGTTCGAGTTCGATAGCATTCGAGTTTCGATTGAGTTCGCTTGATTACACAACACAACATAAATAAACATGCACAGGTAACACGTAAGGCACACACACGTGTGATAGCAAGTACAAATACGTAGCTCGAGTTGCGATTTGATGTCGATTCGGTTAGCATAGCTTGACTATTGATTAGTTAACTTTATCGCATTGTTACTTCCTATAGTTCACAGTCGTAGATCGATTGAATAACGATTAACACACATCGATTATTGCAATTAACAACACTTACTCCACATAATATAATTAAAAACAAGAAGTTTCTACGAGTCAAGTTGCGCGAAATCGGTCGTTGACTTTGACCTTGACTTTGACTTTGACTTGTGAAAACACGGGGTGTTACAAAACAGATTAAAACGGGTCATGGTGCTTTGGTAGTCACAGTCCGACATATGATCCCATACCCGACCAAGCGGTAATAATTTACCGTATCACAAACTCATATAGGGAAAATATGTTAAGAGTATACACCTGAGCTAAAACTCGTCTTAATATGCAAGAATTATAAATAGCGTAGCCATTAATCAATTAACTAAGGTTGGTTGTAGTTTACCGGAAGGCCTTAGTCTAGAATGGATGGTATAAATAACCAATTAAAATGCTAATGGGTACTATTTAAGTCATAGACTTGGACAAGTTAACTTAAATATTATGGTACGATACGCTTGATTAAACGATGACCGGAATAGAATGTGGTTTAAACCCATCAAGTACTAACACTTATAGTGAATAGTGTGTTTGGATAACTAGGATTGTCAAGGGAAGTTATTGATGCTGAAGTAGAAGAATTAGTGGCTGAAGTTGAATCATTAAAGAGTCAAAAGTCAATGTTTGTGAAAAAAGCAGCTCATTCAAGAATTCTCAAAGTTTTTCTCTGAGGATGGATCCTTTACTTATCATCATACATTCATGGCTCACTTGGATGGCCAATCCAATCAGGTATATGTCGATAACCCAAATCCTCCTAAGTGTGATAACTGCTTAGAATTTGAAGGTAAAATGGAACACATGAAGTGTCATAATCAAAACCTGATTTGCGATCTTGCTAAGTGCACTGAGGCTCTTATGGAATTAAAGAAAAATGAAAAAGAGTTTAGAACTACAATTGAGGCTCTAAGAAAAAGATGTTTTTGAACTTGTTAAAAAAACAAACTTGTATTAACAATTACATTAATATCATTGAACAAACAAAGAAAAAGTTAGCGATTGTGACTATGAAACTATGCAATTGGTAAATTTTGTTCATAAATCAAGTTAATCATCCTTTGCAATCTCCACCTAATGTTTACGAATCTGCTCTCCAAAAGCTCGACAACATCAATATGGTTATTCCAACTCTTTATTTAAGAAACCTCAAGGATAGACATGTGTAACGTCAAAACTAAAAGAAAACTTCATTATGACTTTAATAAATAGTTTAAAACCATAATATAACATATGTATGGAACATTTTAAGAGCAAGAGCAGTTGGTGTTCACAATTACAATAACAAAACTAATTGTAGTAGGATACCCTGTTCAAGTTGCATAGCTAAATCAGTAACACAAAATGTGATTCACTGCCCGATATAATTAAGGAACTCTAGATGATTATTCCAACTCCTTACATAAGGAACCTCAAGGGCAGACATGTGTAACCTCAACACTAAAAGAAAACTTCATTATAACTTTAATAAATAGTTTAAAACCCTAATACAACAAACGTATGGAGCATTTTGAGAGCAAGAGCAGTAGATATTTACAATAATAGAACTTAAAAGGAATACATAAAATGAGACTTAGTAAGATACCCTGTTGAAGTTGCACCTTACCTCAATATCTGAATTCTCTAATACACAGTGGTAAGTCAATTTATTGCTATTTTATGTTCATATGTGAATTAATAGAAAGCACTTTACCTCAATATCTGATTTAGAAATCTTGTTCAAATTAACTGTGTACTTTGATTGGTTTAGTCACCAAGTGCAAGTGCAATCGATGCAGGTGTCAGGTTTAAATGAAGGATTTTAAGAACTTTGCAAAGAAAAAATTAGATGATAAAACTGTATGATAATATATGAAAAAAACACAATCTTTCTCATTTTGCTGGAAAAAGTTATGACCTGGTAATTGCTAGATATGGAAGAAAGCAAGTACTTCTAAAGATGGACAAATGTTTAAGAGCTTGCTATGGTCAAAAGAGAGACCCACAATTTCTACTTTGATAACTAATTACGGCAAAGCTTAGAGAAAAACTAGAGTTGGCTTTTCAAAAGGTACTACAGATGGAATACACACAGAATTATGATCATGATGTATGGATCTTGTGATTATGTATCGAAGGTTAGAGAATCTATCATATATAACAAATTGGATATGAAAGTAACGTTGTCCACACATATCTATACACACACACGAACATCAATTTAATCCAATATTATTAAGCCAAAAACTAGCTAGCTTTTCATGTCGCACCACTTGCATCGTAGGTGTTTAACAAATCAAGATGTACTTGCAAATGTTGTCCCGAAGAGCTTGTGAATAACAGTCCCAATATCCATTCGATCTTGTGGAGACTCGTAAGAGCATTGCACACCGATTTTTACTAGTGAAATTAAACTATTTTCGTTGACATCCTCGCTTAGAAGCACTGGATCCATAATCTGAAGCACATAAGCATCAGCCAAGGCAATTCTAGCATAGGAATGTAGGCCGAGCTGTCCTTCAAACATTGGATCAACAGGTTTTTTCCCTGTTAACATCTCTAACAAAAGGATCCCATAGCTATACATATCCCCACTGGTTGACACTTCATTTCCAAGCCCATATTCTACAACTTATTTAATTAGAGTGAATTGTATTGTATAACGAAAAAACAATTTAATGGACTAGTAATCATAAATTACCTGGAGGTGCATACCCAATGGTTCCTCTGATGATACTTGAGCTACTCGCATGTGCATAAGAACCTTTTTCAAAGGAAAGTATTTTCGCAAGACCAAAATCTCCAACATGAGCAACCATATCAGCATCCAGTAATATGTTGCTCGGCTTCAAATCACAATGAACAATAACAGTTCCACAACGACAATGGAGATAATCAAGAGCAAGAGCCACATCTTTGATGATATTGATTCTTTGAACAAGATCCAGCGTACGATCTACAGAATACAACCAGCTCTCTAGACTCCCATTTGGCATGAAATCGTACACCAAAGCTTTGAAATCATTGCCTTGGAAATCGATTCTTGAGCAAGCAGTTATGACCTTCACCAGGTTGCGGTGACGAATGTTTCTCTAGGCCTCACACTCAGCCATAAAGCTCTTAAAACCTCCTCGGAGTTGAAGGTTTAGTACTTTGATTGCCACAGTGAAGCCATTTTCATCAAAAACTCCTTTGTAAACCGAAGAAAAACTACCTGTACCAATCAGATTTTCTACAGAGAACCCTTCCGTTGCTTTGAAAAGTCTTCCATATGATATTTTCTCAAAAGATTCAGCCAATCTTGCTTCTGATGGTTTATCTCTCTTCTTTTTTACACATCAATAAAACAAGACAAAGGACAAGAGAGCTAAACCTGCAATGGTGGAAGATAGTGAAATTGCTATAATAACACCAACGGAAAGCTTTCGAGTTTGTCTTTTGGTGTCGCTACTTGTGCTTGTGCATTTGGATAGGTGAAGCTCAGGTATTCCTCCACATAGTCTTGTGTTCCCAATGACGGATATTGCACTCTTGTTGGCGAAAACACCTTTAACAGGTACCTCTCCCTCAAAGTTGTTATACGAAAGATTTAGATTCTTCAAGGGAATTTGTTGCAAATACGTTGAAATGTTTCCAGAAAAGTTATTGCGGGACAAGTCAACATATTCGAGGGCTTTCAGTGATCTGAATGATTCCGGTATTGATCCATAAAAGAGATTACCTGAAAGGTTTAGGTTTTGAAGACCGGTGCAGCTGCTTAAACTACTTGGAAGTTCACCTGTGAAACGATTCATAGAAAAATCAAGTATTCCTAAGAGTTTCAGATCACCAATCTCTTGTGGAAGCACGCCTGACAAATTGTTTTGACTCAAATCGAGTGTTATGGAAAGTGAAGTCAGTTGGAATAACTCTTTAGGTACACTCCCGCTTAGTTTATTTCCATGTAGGTCCAAACCTATCACTTTTTTCCAAGTCCCAATAGTCGAGGGTATAGTGCCTTCTAGACTATTTCCACTTAATACTGCTTTATCTAAAAGTGACAAGTTTCCTATAGATCTTGGAATAACCCCGGAGAAATGGTTGTCGTAAAGATACAGTATCTGCAACTTTTGAAGCTTGCCAATGCTTTCAGGAATCAAGCCTGTAAAGTCGTTTGCACTTAAAGAAAATGTGGTTAGGCCTAACAAATTGCCTATAGACGAAGGGATGGCGCCTGAGAGATAGTTACTGTCCAACGCTAGGAGTGACAGTTTGGATGAGAAGTTCCCAAGTGAATTTGGTAGCACCCCTGTTAGTTGGTTAATGGAAATGTCCATAGTTTCCAAATTGCTGTGGTTGTACAAAGATGGAAAAAAATCAAGTCATTAAAATCCTTGCTTCCAAAATTGTTTCCGCCAAGAGATAGTAGCTTAAGATGTTGTAATCTTCCAAAATCCACAGCTATTTCGCCCTTTAAATAATTAAAAGGCAAAGAAAGGATTTTCAACTGTGAACAATTAGATATTCTCTCCCAGACCTAATTTTTGCAGGTTTTTTAATTGATTAAAGGAATCAGGAATACTCCCTTCTAGCTGATTGTCAGTTAGATCGAGTATCTCAAGAGATGTGAGATTGCCTACAAATGGTGGAATCCCACCGGTGAGGTGATTTGTGGCTAAGGCTAACACAGTTATCATCGACTTAGAACTAAAAACATTTGGAATTTTGCCAGATAGCTTATTAAATTCTAAGTTGATAAATGATAGTTTTGGGCAACTAAACATGTTGGCAGGGATTTCCCCGGTAAATGAATTGTTGAAAAGGGATACTGAGCGTAACCGGTATAAATGACCTATCTCTGGTGGGATACTTCCATGAAGTTGGTTGCTGTCAAGATAAATGTAACCGAGAAAGCTCATATTACCAAGATAAGGAGATAACGAGCCTACTAAACCCAGGTCTTCTAGATCCAACATTGTGACTCTTCGGTGGCGGCGACCACATGTCACTCCTCTCCACTGGCAGATAGGAAGGGAATCATTCCAGGATGTCAAAGCACCTTGAGGGTCATGTGTAATCTTTGATTTGATTTCCATTAATGCAAGTTGGTCTGAAGAAACACTAGAACCATAGACGGCTCCAATCATATGTATGACAAGAGCAACGACTATGACTGTTTCTGGTTTAGACATGACTTGCTGGTGTTGAAGATTTAAAGAGGAATGATAGGAGATGATAGATAAACCAAGACTCTGAAACTTAAATGATAATAATAACAATAATAATTTATGATTCTGATATTTTTCCATCAGCTTATTAAGTTCGATTATTTAAACCCAGAGATGGGTTGGAAGACTTGTAGCTTTTTTTATTTTATTATAAGTCAACTTTGAAATAATTACTCATACTTGTCAGTCACCATGCGTTTATATATATATATGGTTGTTATTGAAGTCTTATTGATATGAAATATGTGGACGAGTGTTTTTTGGTTATGTGTTTGTTGATTCAGAATGTCAATATTCAATGCATGATGACTGCAAACAAAAATAATATTCCCTAGTAAAGCATATCAACCTAAATGAGTGGAAAATGAGATTTTATTTCTGCCCCTCTTAAGTTCCAAAAATTTGTTTTCGCAATATTATTATATCTTTTATGCCGAAAAAATGAGCCCTTATTTTGGACCGACTATATTAGTTTTTCAGTAATATCAGCCCTTTTATTTTCTAGTTCCTAACGAACACTTATCCGTTCGAACCCAATATTTTTCATCTAGTCTAGGACTAAGTTTATTCAGTTAAAAGTTAAAGCTTAAGTATCTAATACACTTGGCCTTGTAGTACCCATATATCTTACTGTAATATTTTTAAATTTAAACAATACTCTAGATTATAAATGAGGAAGATAAGTCAATAACGACCCAAATCCTTTTTTTTTTAAATCAATTTATTGTTGACACATTATATCCTAATCTATTTCATGCATCCTCTTGTCTACCTTCAGTGTTCTTCGGGTCATATTGCATAGCATCAAGCCTTACTACCTTGCAAAATGGGTGGGGTGGTGCAGGTGGGTGGAGTAATGGGTCATACCGAGTTCCGGTCAGAGCGTACCGGTTTAAAAACTTGTTGTTGAGTGTGAAGCCACTCATTAAGATGGTCAAAGTAGCGGCAGAAAACGTGTGTGAAAACTGCAACATGTTTTGTGGCCTGTCAAAAGAAATGGCTAAAGACAGCCATATATCTCGGGTGCATTTTTCATGTGTTCCCATTGTTTTTTCTTTGATCAGTTATCATCTCAATCTCTATATAAGAGATTGATCTGTATTTGTAACATGTATCACAAAGAAATAAAAACCTCCTAGTTACCGAGAGTGGACGTAGGTCAGAGCCGGACCGAACCACTATAAATCTTTGTGTTCTTGATTGTAAGCTGAGCGTGTGTGTTGACTCGTGTTCGTGTGTGCGCTCCAATCCTAACAACTGGTATCAGAGCCGTTGGCTCTCGACCGACACACGAACAGAAAGGGTGAAGGAAGAAGATACTGACCTGTGAAACCGGAACTAGGGTTCCAATCAGAGACCACCGCCGCCGCCGCTCTCTTCGCCGTCGCCGTCACAACTATCTAGGGTTCCGACGAACCTGTAGACTGCTCCTGTCGCCTGCTCCCCTCGCCGGAAATCGTGAACCACGGCTGTCACCACAACAACCACCATCGTCATCATGTTCTAGGGTTTCAATTTGCTTGGTGGTGTTCGTGACAGGGAAGAAGAGAAGAGAAGGAGATTATGTTGGTGCACTTGTGTCTGTACTTTGTCTGTATTTTGTCTTGTTACGAAACGATGTCTTTGTTAGTCTTGTAAGTTTGACCATGTAGGATCGGTTTGTGGATCCGAACGAGTCGGTTCAGAGGAATTCTATCAAATACAGGTGCGGAAAACAAGTATTTGATTTAAACACAGCTGAATCTTCACTTTAACACTGATCTGTATTGATATGAACACAATTACAATCAGTTCTCACACCGGCAGCACCTCGGTATGGAATTCTCTCAAATGTTACTTCTGATTTCGCTTGATACAAACCTCCTATATATAGACATCAGGATTTCGCTTCAGCATAACTCAAGCGAAATCTTATCATGTTGATTTCGCTTGAGCTGCTTCAAGCGAAATCCTTTACACATTCAGATGTTCAAGCGAAATCTCATAAACTCTCTCTCATTCTCTCGTTCTACGTGCCCTGATCTAATCTATCTAGTCTAAGACTCGATACAAGACGAAGTCGACAGATGTAGTGCACCAACAGACTCCCCCTCAGATGTTGACGAGTCGACTATCGAGTCACACCAATACTGTGTCTTCACATCTTCATCCTTGATCAGTCTCTGGGCTTTTCTCTCTCTATCTTCTTCTCCAGATTCATCTTGCTCTATCAGACTCCCCCTCACGATTTGCTGGCATTCATTTGTTCTTCAGCAACATCTGCTTTAGGATCGATGTCTGACTCAAATGTTGTTTACAAGATCATTGCCTGGCTTTTATCTAATTCTCTTGATCAGATCTCTTGATTCCTTAAGTTCATCAGCATCAGCAGCTATCAAACTTTTAGATTCATGATCAGATTCTGACTTTTGTAAACTTTGAATGAATTAACCTGGCTCACCTGTAACAATCTTAACCCAGAAATAAATTTTCTAAATTTAACAATTTAAATTCACCAACAATCTGATATAATCAGATAACTCTCTCTCCTATCATCAATAACCGATGAACCAAATGTAGGTTTTAAAAACAATTGTAAAAATTTTAACAAACCTTTTGACATTTAAAATTCACTCCCCCTCACAACCAAGTCATCATGTTTAGCACTTGAAATTTTGACAATCAGCTTTCCAATATCAGTTGTCGAAAAACTCTTTGTATTTTTCAAAATTTTATGCTAAAACACACTAAAATCTTTTTGTAATTTTTGATTGTAAAGAAAAACAATAAAGAAATATTTACAAACAATATTTTTGTGAGTTTGTGCAAGAAGATCATATCAGTTTCTGAGACAAATCACCAACACCGTTAAGCTTCATTTCATTTTAAGTTCTAAACAATTTACCTAGATTGTCAGTATATTTGTCCACTTAAATTTTCACACAAAGTTCAATTGATCCGAGATACGATATTAATGTTTTAAACAACTTAAACTTATCCGTGTGTCCCACTACTTGAATATACTCCCGTATCCAGATCCCAATATTCAGTCTTACAGGTGAGTATACCACAGATGATATCTGTCAGGGGAATAAATTATAGTACGAGGGCCGTGAGAGCTCAGGTCGATACTCCCGTATACGCAGAGAGATGACGGCTTCGACTTTTGGTGTGTCCCCTTTAGAGGATCTTTTGTTTCAACAGCCATGATTAGCATTTTTCAATGTTTCATCATTTTTAGCTGAGGGTGAGCTATATTTCAAGCAAATGTAAAGTATTCTCCGGGGACTAGGTCAGAAATTCCTTTCAGCAGAAGTCCCGGGATAATACCCCAGATATCACTGAGCATAAAGACCTAGTATCTCAGAATAAGGGACCTTTCAAACAAGATTTCAGGGGTTACCTATATATCCAAGTTTGTGTTAACCCACAGAACAAGCAAGCTTGAAATTTAGGTTTATATCTCATCACAATCTACTAAATGTGCAAAAACCTACTGACACATCCACAGTAAGATTGTTTATCACATTTTTACTTTACATTTCTTTAGCATGTTGTGATAGTCCACTGATATACTATCATTTCCTCTATTTGCAACAAAAACTCATTTTTGAATTTTATCATGTTTTTGACTTTATCAAATTTTCAAATGTTTTTGGATTTTCTGAAAATTTTTACTCCCCCTAAAATGCAAACACATTTTAGGAAATTTGAAAATAAACTGTACAATAAAATGACAACTTATATCGAATCGCATCAAATCGCCATTCACTCGGCATAAACAATCAGAACTTCTCCTATCACAAAACTATTTTCTCATTTAGATTTCAAAACACTTAAGTTTGTTTTAATCAAAATGATTTTTCCGGAAAATAAGTTTTTATGATATAATCATTTGAAGATTCGGAGTGTGGTTCATCACATTGTCTATTCAAAATACCAATTGTAAGTATGGTTCAATCAAGTTCAACTTAATGACCTTGATTAACCTTTTCATGTAAGCCCCTACTATCCCAAATATCAAAATTACCACATGTAGGAATGTTACGTCTACATCACCATTTTACCAATCAGAATGCCGATTCCTGCTTCGCACTTACCAACCTGGAAGCTCCGGCGTAGTCCTTCAACCTATAAACATTCAAACACTATCAAAATTTTTCAACTAAAATCTTCAAACATTAGAAAGATGCCGATTCCTGATCCACGATATAAACTTGGGATCTCCGGCAAGTCCTAAGACTTTAAGGAAAGCAAACTTCCACCCAAGTCTTATTTGACTTGGTGGCTTCCAATTCCTGAGCAGTAGGGTTATAAGTTGCCTTTTTAGTTGCATAAAAATCTTTAACCCCCTTTACTTTCCCTTCAAGCATTTTCTTAAAAATTTTCTTAACATTTCCATTGAATGTTTTTTCAATATCAAAATCTGAGATTTCTATTTTACCAACCATTTGTTGAATCTCTTTCACACTCATAGATTTAATGTCAGCATCATTCAACAAATCATTAATCTCATTTTGTGACTCCTCTGATTTTGTGGAATCAGATTCATTGTCAGAACTATCAACTGATTTCTTAACAATCCATGTTTGATTGTCTTTTGCCTTCTTGTTGTATATCTTTTTAGAATTTTCACCAACTTCATTTTTTTCAACAATATTTTCTTTAAGTTTTTCAGAGACTCCCTGTTTTCTATTGACTTTGTTTGGACAGTTGTGAGCAATATGTCCAACAACTTGACATTGAAAACAAATTCTTGTATCTCTTGGAATGTCTCTTGAATGAAAAACTCCAGTTCCTGTTCTTTTTCTTTCAACAAGAAACTCCTGATTTGTTTCTTTCCAGAAAGGTTTCTTCTGTTCATCTTCAACACTTCCACCTGAAACAAATTCTGTTTTTAGTTTAAAATTGTTTACTTTTCTGTAATTTTCTTGCTGAATAAAACCTAAACCTTTTCTTTTGTAATTACAATTTTGGTTTGTTTTCTTTTGAAAACTAGAACTAAAATTATAATCCTTTTTCCCTTTTTTCTTGTTTAATCTTTGTTGAACTCTAGAAGTGTATTTTTTAGGTTTTTCAATAGATTTTAAATCCTTAATTTCAGAAAAATTAATTTCCGTCATTTTGAAAACCTTTTTGATCATATCAAAACGAACACTTTTAATCGGAAACTCTTTGTCAGAGTATAATTTGTCCGAATCATTTAAAGTATATGCAACTTCAAATGTTTCATCATCCAAATTTGCCTTTGATAACAAAAATTCTTTACTGTAAGACCGTTTTTCCGATAACTTTGAACTGTTGACTGACGAACTTGAACCCTCAGACTCAAACTTTTACTCAGACATCTCCTCAGTATCCAACACCTGATCGACCACCTTTTTGATTAACTCAGACTCATGATCAGTATCAGAAGAGGTAAACGTGATATCAATGTTATCTGGTAAAACGTCAGTTGTCTCGGATTTTAACTTTATATTGACTGCTTTTTCGACTTGTTCCTCATTTGGTTTTCTAGGAGAATACCCTTCCCAGATAGGAGGCGGACACTTGTTATATTTAACAGTCGATTTCTTACCAGTCTCATTCTTTTGCTTCTCATCCTGAAATGCTTCAAAACCTGCAACAGTAGGATAAACTCGATCAATAACATAATCAGAACAAGAATAACTCAGTAATAACCTTCTGATCCTTTCATTCTCGATCTTTTCTTTCTCCAACTCTTGCTTTAGACTAGCATTTTCTTCGATGTAATGATTAATTGCCTTTTGCTTTGTCATCAATGTAGAATTTGTCATCGTTAAAGCCTTTTCTCTTTCAGAGTTCGTTGTTTGAAGACCTGTCACTGTTCTGTTCAACACACTATACGATTCTTTCACATAGCTGATATCAGATAGTAACTTTTCTATCAATCTTTCCCGATCAAACAACGTCACATCTTTTTCTTCACACTTCTTGCAAGTTTCCAAACATTTCTTGCAAGGCTTTTCAACTTCAACAATCTTCTCAACCTCGATTGTTTTTACCACTTCAATTACTTTTTCTACTTCAGTTACTTTTTCAGTTTCAATCACCTTTTCTTCATCCACACTTCTAACTTCTTCATTTTGAACAACATTTTCAACCTTCTCATCTTGTTGTTGTTCTTTTGCAGCTTGTTTCTCCTTCAGTTTTTCCATGCGATCTGCAAAATAAAAATGAAAACTTTCAGGAGAAAGATGATTTTTAGCAATATTAATATGTTTCTCTTCCTCATCATCACTGCTATTCTCTATCGGTGTTTGATCAAACTCTACATATTTTTCAGAATCAGCATCTGAAACACTAGAATCAGATGGTGTTTGATCAAAAACAACGTCTTTTTCCGAAGTATCCTCATTTTGCACACTCTCATCTGTACTTAATGACTCAGAATCAGCACTTTCTAAACTTTCTTCAGATGTACTCGATTGATCTTTCACTTTTTCACCAATTGATCTCATCCAAGTAGCAAACAAATCTGGTTCTCTAACAATCTTTGCAATGAAAGCTTTGAAATCACCCTTTTCATCAACAAACATATCCCAGCTAAATCCTTCTGGTAGTTGTTCATCAACTTGGTCCACTATACATGCTGTGATGTTAGAAGAAATGTAGTTGCTCCAGTTGAAATCTACCAAACATCCTTTCTTTGAATCTTCAATCTTTCTACCATGAGCCGTCTGTAATTCTTGTGTCTGACCAACTTGCTGATAAATGGCTTTTCGGTAGTAGTCATCTTTCCCAAATGGATTCTGAGCACCACTAACTTCTCTATTCTTGCACTCTCGTTTAAAATGACCTTTTTCCCTGCACCTGAAACAAGTAACTTTAGATTTATCAAAACCTAAAGTAGAAACACAAGCATCAAGAAAGTCATTTCTCCCAGTAATTGTTTTGAACTTCTCAGCACGTCTAAGAACACTTGCAAGACACCATTTGATATCCATTAGTTCCATCTCTTCAGCATCAATCTGGTCATAATCCTCTTTGGTAAGCATAGGATTTCCAATTCGACCAGCTACTAAACCTTCATATGAGATAAGCACGGAACCAAGTAATGCCATATGATCTTTTGCAATGTCTTCAGAAAAACTTTGACCTTCTGGAAGATTTAGAGCTATGTTGCATTGAATCACGCATCCATTTCCCATCTTTGTGCTTTGAGACTGAAAACTTTCTGATGAGCTTTTCGGATTAACACTCGGACACAATGAGAAACCACTGTTACTTTTGTTTGAGTTTTGATCAGTCTTTTCTGTAGAATCTCCAGCACTATAAGCAATCTGAATTTTCGGACTTCTCTCAGCTTCTGAAGTCGGAACACTACCCTTGTAATATATCTTTACATCTTGTTGACCACTTGGATTATTCATCCTTGCAATCTTCTGTTGTTCCAAATCCTGACTTTCAATCTTTTCAATGAACTGAGAGATCGACAATCTATCATAAACTCCAGTATTCTTCAGTATCATCAAATAAGTTCCCCACTCTTTCTGAGGTAACGCATCAGCAAGTTTATCCACCCATTCATCATTTTCCTTTTTAATGCTCATCATTGACATTATTCTCACTAAGTGACAATATCGTTCAATGAGTTTCTTTGTATCTTCTCCGGGCAAACTTGTGAACAAATCAAATTCCTTTTTAAGCAATGCCTTCTTGCTTTTAATCATACTCGTACTGCCTTCAACTTTGATTTTTAGAGCATCCCATATTGATTGTGATGTTTTGTCATGTTGAAGTAGTATGAAAATGTCTTCTTTGATGGCCTGTTGAAGTAAACTGATCATCATCTTTTCAGCTCGGTATATTTCTCGTTCTTCCTTACTAAAATCTGAAAGCTGTTTTTCAGTCTGCATTTCAGTTTGTGGTGGAGTATACTTTGTCAGAATACATTCCCATGATCTTAGATGATTTGCTTGCACCCAATTTTCGAATCTATCTTTCCATCCGTAGTATTCTTCAATTCCCATAAGCTTCGGGGGTTTCTGAGTCGTCCCCGTTTCGTTTTCAGAATTCATGTTCTGAGCAATGGAAGATGAACTAGGCGATGTTGCAAAAGCGTTGTGAAAATCGTTATCCATGTTTCAAATACTTTCAAGCGAACTGGTCAAACTGGTTGAAGCGAAATCTTTGAAGCGAAATGATTCAAGCGAAACTTTCTGAATTGAGAATCCTGAAGCGAACACCTTGAAGCGAAATAGTTGAAGCGAAACAATTTCAAGCGAAGCTGTCTGAAGAGAAAATTCTGAAGCGAAATCGTTGAAGCTACGGCCCTGAAGCGAAATAGAATGCTGTTTGAAGCGAAATCTAGATGTCGTTTGAAACTTCAAGCGAAATCTACTACTGAAATCTGATCCGTTCAAGCGAAATCCATTCGGATGTCAAATTTGATCACTTTTAGGTCGAATTTTGCTACGAAACTTTCAAGGGTTTGTTATCTTGCACTTTTAAACAATCCGTGAGAAATTGAATAGTTTTTGACCGTGAAAATTTTCTGAACTGTTAAAAGAAGGTGTAGAAGTAAGAAAATAAGATGAATTTCGGCTGAAAATCTTGCAGAACTCCTCAACTGGCTCTGATACCAATTGTAGGATCGATTTGTGGATCCGAACGAGTCGGTTCAGAGGAATTCTATCAAATACAGGTGCGGAAAACAAGTATTTGATTTAAACACAGCTGAATCTTCACTTTAACACTGATCTGTATTGATATGAACACAATTACAATCAGTTCTCACACCGGCAGCACCTCGGTATGGAATTCTCTCAAATGTTACTTCTGATTTCGCTTGATACAAACCTCCTATATATAGACATCAGGATTTCGCTTCAGCATAACTCAAGCGAAATCTTATCATGTTGATTTCGCTTGAGCTGCTTCAAGCGAAATCCTTTACACATTCAGATGTTCAAGCGAAATCTCATAAACTCTCTCTCATTCTCTCGTTCTACGTGCCCTGATCTAATCTATCTAGTCTAAGACTCGATACAAGACGAAGTCGACAGATGTAGTGCACCAACAGACCAAGTCAACCATCCTCCTGGTTTGACTTGGCCAAACAGTCAACATTATGTTTGTAAGATGCTGGGTCGAAGGATGTGTCATCGAAGGATTGCTTATATCCTTCGATGATGAGCTCGAAAGATGGACCTTCGATGGATGGACCACGAAAGATCACATCTTTCGTGGTACATGTTGATCATTCGAGCTGATTCAGATCGATAGATGATCCTTCGATCATCTTATCTGATCCTTCGACCAGACCTGCTGTTTTGGGTATAAATACCCGTGTGTTGTGTTCATTTCGAGAGTTAGACAAGAGAGACAGATAAGGAACACACACACACTAGAGAGAGTTTGCAGAACTGATTTGTAAACCTTGTGCTTGTAACGGACCTTTCATACGCATTAATACAAGTGGTGTTAATCGTTGAGTCTTGTGTGTTGATTATTTGCGTGTTCTATCTCGGTTTGCTATCTCGGTTGGATTCCGCACAACCGGGTTGGTTTGTATACAAGGATTAGGCGACTAGATCCTCCCCTAGCCGGACCTACAAGTGGTATCAGAGCCTTGGCTCTTCTCCTTGTTAAAACCGAGTGTTTTCGGGTGTTTTCCGGGTGTTTGAAGTTTATATTTTCTGGAAAATCTTGTTATTTTGCCTTGTGTTTGACTTAAAACCTTGTTATTTTTCATGTTTTCATGTTAGTCTTAGGTTTTTGTTAAACATTTTAGCAAAAATTGTGTTCCGAAAGTTTGTGGGTTTTCCGGAAAACTCAGATTTTTGGGCTGTGTTCTTGACATATTCATAGTGTTCTTCATAAGTTTACACTTTGGATCTTAAAAATTTTAAACTTCAAAGTGTTTGTGCATTGAAAAGAGTAAACTGATTAAAATATTGGACATTACCTGTTTGGTGAAACCTGCATGTTCAGAAGATATGGTCTGAACATACTTTCTGCCGAAAGTTCTCACCAACCCGTCAACTTTTTCACCAACCTGTCACTCTTTGTCAACTGTGTCAGAGCAGTTCGAAAGATATCCATCGAAGTCGAAAGATCATCTTTCGACCAAAGGAGGTTCGATAGATAAGTCATCCTTCGAACATCCTTCGAAGTCTGAGACTTATCTTTCGTTCCAGGGAATATTTTCGAAACATACATCTTTCGGTCTACTGCCCGTTTTCGAAAGACAAGGATCCTTCGACTGGGGAGTCTTTCGAAGTCATTGTTCGACACTCAACAGTGTTCATCTTTCGGTCTACAGTACGTTTTCGAAGGATAAGGATCCTTCGATTGGAGAATCTTTCGAAAACATTGTTCGAAATTCAACAGAGATCTTTCGAACCCTGTTGATCCTTCGAACAGGTGTTGATCTTTCGATCCTTAGTCTGTTTGTGTTTAACAGCTTGTGGTTTTCAAGTCTTTCGAACAGGTATCCTTCGGCTGGTATTATTTTTATTGATCAAAAATGAATTCGATGTGGGGTGTTCCGGTAAATGCAGAGATGTATTTTGGTACTCCAGCTCCGGATTCGGGTTCGCAAGCTAATGCTACATCTACCGGTCAATGGGCATTCGTATCAAATCAAGCTCCAAGTGTTCAAAGCATTTTACTAAGCGAAAGTGAAACGGGAAGTTTAAATAGGCCTCCAAAGTTGATGCATTTAAGTGAATATCCGGGATGGTTTGATAGATTTCATACATATGTCCTTGGTCAAAATACAGAACTGTGGTTGCGCTTCATCACAGATTTTGATCAAACGATAGAGGTTGCTGCTTCATCTGCTGCTACGTTTGCTGATCTTACGGAAGATCAGAAGAAGGTCTATGACTTAGAAAAGAAAGCATATGCCATTCTTACTCAGGCGTTAAGCAAAGACATTTATCATCAATTTGTCAGTTTCAAGACAACGAAGAAGTTGTGGGACGCATTGAAGATAAGGGGCATAGGAAATGAGGCAACACGCCAATTGAGAAAAGATCTGCTAAAGAAAGAGTTTGATGGTTTTGTTTGTATGCAGAATGAATCTCTAGGAGATCTGACAAGTCGATTTACTCATTTGCTGACTGAATTGGCAAATACTGGGGTTGTAACGACTTCAGCAGAAATAGTGAAGAAGTTTGCAGATGCACTGCCACCTCAATGGAATAATTTCTTAGAAATCATGAAGTACAATGGCACTTTGGATACAACAAGCTTCAGTGATTTTGCTCAACTCCTGGAAAACAAGAATCAGGAAGAAACTCTCAAGGCAAAAAGGGTTCCAGTGCCACAAAATCCGGAAATTTATTATGGAACTTCTAGCACTTCTACAAAACCTTTTTCACACGCTCCACTTCAAACAGCATTTGTGTCTAGCACTAGCTTGTATGGCACTCCTCCTCCAACAACAGACATGTTTGGAAATCCGCTTAATCCAGCTCCTCAACCAGCACCACAACAGCAACCGCAAATCAGAGCAACTGATATATTCGGGAATCCACTTCCTCCTCAACAGCAAGCGTGTTATGGAAGCACATCATCTGCTGGTCAACAATCAAAGCCAAATACAGTACGGCTCGACACCTCAAGCTTTTCTAAAGTCAGTGTGGAAGTAGCAAAGGAACACATGGAGCTGCTAAACACTGTGGTGAGCGCATACTGTGGATTAGTGGAAGGTCAGATTGGTAACATTAATCTGACACAAGAAGACTATCAGCAGATTGATAAAGAGGAGATGGAAATGATGGACATCAAGTGGGCCTTTGCAAGTGCTGTTAGGCGAGCAAAGGATTTTATGGAAAGAACAGGCAGAACCAGCTTGGAGAGCAAGAAAGACACCAAGTATGGGTTTGATAAGCAGGCTGTCAAGTGTTTCAATTGTGGTGAACGTGGTCATTTTAAAAGGGAATGTACAAGGCCATCTCAGCATGGAAACCAGAATCCCTTCAGAAATCAAGGCAACCAGCAGAACCAGAACAGGAACAATGTTCGTACATTGGTGCCTGTCAACAACCAGAGTCAAGCAGGACAATCTAATGCCAACCAGGCACTTGTGGTTCAAGTAGATGAAGGCTGTGATTGGTCAATCCAATTGGGAAATGATGCTCCGGATGGAACAGCATGTTTTGCTGAGATTGTCAAAGATCTTAATCACGCCAGTGGTGGAGAATCTTCCGCCAATGGTGGTGACTCTTCTGAAGATGAAGACTCTTCTGGTTACAGCAGAAGTTCGGATGAAGAATCCTCGAGCTCAGGTGATGATCATGTGGATGAGACATCAAATGCGTCAATCGATGCAGATATTGATGAACTTTTGGAAGAAACTGCAGCAGGAATTCAAAGAAGATCTATTTTGGTTGATCAAGCTGCCTATTCTTCGTCTTCTCTCCATTCAGCCTTTTTGGCGAATGTCGACAGTTCATCAAGTCAGGTATGTGTCGATAAACCCACTTCTGTTAGCTGTGATAACTGTGATAGTTTGCGTGTTAAATGTACCGATTTAGAGGCAAACATGTCTGAGTTGCAAGGCAAACATGATGCTTTACAAGCTAGTTTGTTTGACTTGCAAGACAAACATGTTTCTGTGAATGATAGGTGGTGTGAATTGCAAAGCAAACACGAGGCTTTGCAAGAGAAATATGATGTGACATTCATTCACAATCAGAAATTGACCGTTGATCTTTCAAAGTGCACTGAAGCCAACATGTTTTATGAAAACCATGAAAAGGAATTTAAGTCAATGATTGAAACGTTAAAGAAAGATAAAACAGAGCTGACAAAAATGGTTTCCAGAAAACAGACTGACATTAATTTGTATATAACTCGTCTTGAGGTAATGCAAAAGGAAATGGCTTGTGTTAAAACAGAAAGTGAGGCGATCCGACTCAAGTTAGACAGTTATTTGAGTTCTAGCTATGTGTTGGATCACATCATTGATGTTCAGAAAGAGAAACGGGATGTCACTTGCATAGGTTACAAGAAATGTCCACCACCCGTGAGAAACAATTTTGATGCTTTGCCTGATGAGGAGTATAGAACTCATTTTGAACCATCTGTTCCTTTGGATGTTGAGGAATTTGCAACAGGACTCGGATACAAGAAAGAAGTATCATCCGATTCAGATGTGTCAGCAGATACTTTTGTAACTGCTGAACAGAATCAGGATCCTCCAGTTGTTGTTGAGGATGTTGATTCTTCTGATGATGAATTTGATGATACTGATTCAGAAAAGTCTGATGCGGTGATCAAAGAAGAGGACATACCTCTTGAGAATCATATTCTATGTGATCCTCCTGCAAAACCTGCTAAGACTGTTCCGACCGAGTCCTCGTCTGCAAAAGAGTCGGAGAATGTGGATTTGCTGTACACTCTTGTTGGTGATAATAAAATTTATTCTGACAAAGATTTTCCTATTAAAAATGTTAATCAATCATTAATCAGTAAAGTCTTTGAAAATTCAACAAGTAAGTTTTTGGGAAAGACGGGATCACGTGTAACAGTAACACAGTGCCCTCCTATCCCAAAGGCCGAAGTTCGAAAACAATTTGGCAATCAGAAATTACCAACTGTGCAAAAACAGCAAAATCATACCAAAACAAAAGGTAAGATACCGACTCAAAGCCAAAAGAAGCCGAATCAGAAGAAGAAGAAGAAAGTGAACTTTGTGAAATCTAAGGGAACGGACAAAATTGCAAAGTTTGAAAATCAATCTAACTTAGATTTTGTCAAGAAAGCAACCGTGATGAAAAGAAATGAACAAAATAGTTCAAAACCTAGTACCTCGGGATCACAAAGTTCATCATCGGCAAGACGACCACATGATACTTCGGGGTTTGTTGAACGAAGATCATGTTTTGAATGTGGTACAATTGGGCACATTGTGAGAAATTGCCCGTATCTTCATAAGCTGAAAGGAAAAGAAGATGATCCCCGTGAACGCAATCACCAAAAGCGATCTGTTTCAGTAAAACAAGATCCCCGACTCATAAGAGAAAGGGAAAAGAAACAAAAACGCCAACAAGTCAAGGTGGTTGAAAAGGCACTAAAAACTGAAGTGGTTCAAAAACAAACGGTTCCAGTTAAACCAGAAAGTTCAAAATTTTCAAAAACTTCAAACAATCACGAAGTAAAATTTTTAAACAATCAAACTGGTAAACTTCAACAGACTTGGAAACCTAAAATAACCACAAATTCAGGGGGACCATCATAGTTTTCGAATCATCAAAGAATAGAGGTTATTGTTATTGATGAAAGTGGAAGACCCAAGACCACAATGGCTTGGGTCCCCATCTCCAACTAATTATGTGAGTTCATGTGCAGGGTGTTCCAGGAGGAACTATCAGTAGTCATTGGATTGTTGATAGTGGGGCATCCAGGCACATGACAGGCGACATGAAGCTTCTCTACGACGTCAAATCTATTAGAGGAGGTTATGTTGCTTTTGCTGGAGATAAGGGCGGATATATTACGGGTGAAGGAATGATTTCCAACGGGGTTGTTAGCTTTGATAAGATCAACTTCGTACAACAACTTGATCACAATCTTCTTAGTGTTTCTCAAATTTGTGATAAGCAGTTCTCAGTACACTTTGATGCAAATGGATGTTATGTGCTGAAACCCGGCTTCAAAATTCCAAAAGAATGGATTCTCTTGTCGGCTCCAAGGATAAATGATTTGTATGTCCTTGATATGAGCCAAGCTATCACAACGTCTGCACAAGCAACTTGTTTCGTTTCCAAAGCCACAGAAAAAGACACAATCTCTTGGCATAGACGAATGGGTCACATTCACTTACGCAAAATGAATCATTTGGTATCAAATGAATTGGTGAATGGTGTTCCTCTTAAAAATTTCCATCTTCAAGACGTCTGTGTTTCGTGCCAGAAAGGAAAACAAACGAAGAAACGACACCCTACAAAGAAAGTCAACACGGTGGCTGTTCCTCTTGAACGTTTGCACATGGATTTGTTCGGTCCTGTCAAGCACAAAAGCATTAGGAATGATCAATATTGCCTCGTGATAACTGATGATTATTCAAGATTTTCTTGGGTGGCGTTCATGGCACATAAGAGTGAAACCTTCGGTATTATCAAAAACTTGATTATTCAGATTGAGAATTTATATAACTTGAAGGTTAGGCGGATACGTAGCGACAATGGTACTGAATTCAAAAATCATGCCATGGCGGAGTTTTGCACTTCAAAAGGTATTCTTCACGAATTTAGTGCGGCTTATACTCCTCAACAGAATGGCGTCGCTGAGCGTAAGAACCGCACATTGATCGAGACTGCTAGGACTATGTTGGTAGAGTCACAATTGCCGATTCCATTTTGGACTGAAGCTGTGTCCTCTGCATGTTATACGTTGAACCGAGTCCTTACAGTCAAAAGGCACAACAAGACCTGCTTTGAGCTTATCAACAAACGGAAACCAGATCTGTCATATCTTGAACCGTTTGGAGCTCCTTGCACAATAATCGATCCTAATGGAAAGTTTGGGGCAAGAGCAATTGGGGGATACTTTCTTGGGTATTCCACCCCGAACTTAAGAGTCTGGAATCTAGAGACTAAAAGGGTCGAGGAATGGTCTGAAGTCAGAGTACAAAGGCACACTTTACCAGTCAAATGTCCTGGTCAGCCTTGGATGTTTGAGTACGATGACTTTTTCAATTCGATCAATGTTGAAGCCGTTGAAGAAAATGCTGCGGCAAGGATGTTTTTCGAGAGTGACAATGCAACAGATTCACCGTTGGTTCGTCCCATTATTGTCAATCAAGAACCATCTTCGGTGAACTATAATGCTCTCGACAATGAGGATTTTCACGATGCTTCCGAATTGAACGAATCTTCAGAGGATGATGAATTTCTAGATGCAGATCAAGAAGCTCCAGCAACAGCAGTACATGGTACTTCAGAAGGTACTCCTCCGGTGGATGTCCCTAAAACAGCTGAAGCTACTGCATCATCCTCTTCGTCAATTCCGGGACTTGAATTGATTGCTGATCTCAATCTCAACAATCTGGGTACAAATATTCCAGTTCGAGATAATCCAGAAACAAGGATTCACAATACCCATCCTCAACAAAACATCATCGGAAATGTACAGAGTGGCGTTCAAACAAGAAACATGTTGCGAAACAACAACAATGCAGGCTTGTATGCAACTATCCGAGAATCTGGTCAACAAAATGATTGGTCTTTTGCGTGTTATGTCTCACAGGAAGAGCCAAGAACTTGGAAAGATGCTTTGAAAGATAGCTCATGGGTTGAAGCAATGCAGGAAGAACTGCAACAATTCCAGAAGCTTGGTGTCTGGAAACTCGTAGAGAAACCTGCTGGTTACAAGAAGATTGGTACCCGTTGGGTGTTTAAATGCAAAAAGGATGACCGTGGGATCGTTATCCGAAACAAAGCAAGGCTAGTCGTTCAAGGTTTTCGTCAGATTGAAGGAATCGACTACAACGAAGTGTATGCACCTGTTGCACGTCTAGAAGCAATTCGGATTTTTCTGGCTTATGCCTCATTCAAAGGTTTCAAGGTATACCAGATGGACGTGAAAAGTGCATTCTTACATGGTGTGGTAGAAGAAGAGGTGTACGTCGAACAGCCTCCAGGTTTTGAAGATCCTATCCATCCCGATCGGGTTTGGTTGCTCAACAAAGCTCTCTATGGTCTTCATCAAGCACCGCGAGCTTGGTACGCAACCTTATCTAATTATCTACTGGAGAATGGATTTCGCAGAGGTCTTATCGATTGTACTCTTTTCATCAAAGAACAAGATGGAGATCTTCTACTGGTACAGGTATACGTTGATGATATTATTTTTGGTTCTACTAATGATGTTTTGTGTAGGGATTTCGAGCGTGTAATGCAGGATAAATTTGAGATGAGTGCTATGGGGGAAATGACTTTCTTTTTGGGCCTACAAGTACAACAAACTGAGTCTGGGATATTCATCCATCAGACTAAATATGTTGGTGACATCTTGAGCCGGTTCCAGATGTCTGATGCAACGCCCATCGGTACCCCATTGCCACAAAATCACGGAATTACTCCAGACTTGAAGGGTGAAGCTACTAGCCCCTCATACTACCGCGCGATGATCGGATCTCTTATGTACCTCACAGCATCAAGACCAGATATAATGTACCCAACGTGCCTGCTTGCCAGATATCAAGTCAACCCGAAGGCCTCACATCTTGCAGCTGTAAAAAGGATTTTTCGTTATTTGAAGGGTTACCCTGACACCGGTCTATGGTACCCTAGGGATAATAACTTTGACTTGATCGCATTCAGTGATTCTGATTTTGGCGGATGCAAAATCGACGGCAAATCCACAACGGCTGGATGTCAGTTTTTGGGAAATCGCCTAGTCACATGGCAGTGCAAGAAGCAGACATGCGTCGCTACATCAACATGCGAAGCTGAATACATTGCTGCCTCAAGTTGTTGCTCCCAAGTCCTGTGGATACAACAACAAATGCGTGATTACGGTTTTGAATTCCTAACTACTCCTATTTACGTTGATAATTCTGCTGCATTACAGATCACTAAAAATCCTGTGCAGCATTCAAAGACTAAGCACATCGACATTAAGTATCACTTTATACGCGATTGCTTTGAGAAAAGGCTAATCGATGTTGCTTACGTCCACACCGATGACCAACGTGCCGACCTTTTTACCAAAGCATTTGACAAATCAAGATTTGACTACTTATTATTGGTAAACGGCATTAAGGTCAAGCAAGAGTAATCCACATCGGAAAATCATTTTTGTAAATACCTTTGTGTTTTTAAATTTGTCTTAGTTTATTGATTTTAGGGGGAGTAAATCCAAAATTTGAAAAATCCAAAAACATTTAAAAATTTCAAAAACCAAAAACAATAGAAAAACAAAAATGAGTTTCCTAGCGAGAAAAAGAGAAAATGATAGTACATCAGTGGTCTGTCTAAAACCTCTTTAAACCTTAAATGAAAAACGATAAGCAGCTCTATATAAGATGTATCGGTAGGCTCACAATCATTTTAAAGTGTGCAGGGTGATATAAACTTAAATCCGACTGAAGACTGGGTGGGAACCATTCATTGGCATATGGTCTTGGTACCGAAATTTCGTTTGAGAGATTGCCGAGGTTCTGAAATATTCGGTCTTTATGCTGCTTATCATCTGGGTATCATGGTTGTATCTTTTACCGAAAAATAACGGGGACGCAAGTCTAGATCTTCCATGATACTATACATACGTGTACATATTGCATACGACCTCAATAAGTGATCAACAATCACATGTCCAAACTCAAAATAAGTGATAAAATATCACAAATTCTTTCCGGGAGTCAAGTTCGTCTCTCTGCTGTACGAAAGTACTGACCTGTTCACGGACTTGCTCCTGTGCCCTCATGCATCGAAAATCAAGTTCCTCATCAATAAGTGATTATATCACATAGGGCTTGTTTTCAAATCAAAATAAGTGAGAATCTCACATCATATACGGTCAAACAGATGATAATCGGTATACTCACCGGTAAGATGAACCCTCGTGCATACCTTGATACGGGAATGTGTCGTGATGTGGATGAACACCGGTCGGTAAGTATAAATCATACCTTAACGTATCCCCTCGCCATGATTACATCTGATAAGTTGAGCTTAAGTGGACAACAATACCGATAATTGTTATAGGATGCTTATCTTAATGTTAACTAACTGAACAACAAGAGCGTTTTGACATGACCGTACACTGATATGATTCTCTTACCCTCGAAACTCGCAAAAAGAATGTCTGTATATATTTATTTACTGCTTTCAGTCTTTACATTTGAAATATTCAAAAATACCAAAAAGATTTTAGGTGTGTTTTATTTTAAACTTTAGAAAAGCCAAAAAGATTTTATTTCTACTTTATTTTCGATCGTACGATGTTGGAGCTCGAGTCTTCGTTACCTGAAACCTGAACGAAAACCGAAAATGACTAAATCTTCATAAACGGTCGAAATTTGCAAGTGTTGAAAGTTAAAATTGAAATTGATAAATTTTTCTAAACTTTCCAACTGTCGGACGGTGTTTGTTTAAACAATGGTCACACGTGTGTCGTTTGTTTATTTTATATTCCAGGCGGTTGTTCTCATTACGCGTTTAGATTTCTTGCATGTGCAGATTCTAAAGGCAAGGAGAACATGGTCGATGACAAGCTTCGGGATGAAGACACGACGTGAAGGCACTGAAATGATGAAGATGATCGAGTTGCCGCTGACCATCATCAACACCACAAGGATCTCACTTCATAAAGAACAAGTATTTCACGAGCATAAATCAAGGGGGAGCTTATGTTAAGGGGGAGTTTGTCAACACACTTCCTACATGAAACGGGGAGTTTGTTGGTACACTTTCTGCTTTCAAAGACGTGAAGACTTTGAAGATCCTCCGACATTGAAGACTTGAAAAGAAGTCAAAGACTTGAAGACACGAAGGACCTACAAGGATTAAGATCGAGATCGAGACAAAGCTACAGCGACAAAGCTACAGCCAAGGGGGAGTTTGTTGGTGCACTTGTGTCTGTACTTTGTCTGTATTTTGTCTTGTTACGAAACGATGTCTTTGTTAGTCTTGTAAGTTTGACCAAGTCAACCATCCTCCTGGTTTGACTTGGCCAAACAGTCAACATTATGTTTGTAAGATGCTGGGTCGAAGGATGTGTCATCGAAGGATTGCTTATATCCTTCGATGATGAGCTCGAAAGATGGACCTTCGATGGATGGACCACGAAAGATCACATCTTTCGTGGTACATGTTGATCATTCGAGCTGATTCAGATCGATAGATGATCCTTCGATCATCTTATCTGATCCTTCGACCAGACCTGCTGTTTTGGGTATAAATACCCGTGTGTTGTGTTCATTTCGAGAGTTAGACAAGAGAGACAGATAAGGAACACACACACACTAGAGAGAGTTTGCAGAACTGATTTGTAAACCTTGTGCTTGTAACGGACCTTTCATACGCATTAATACAAGTGGTGTTAATCGTTGAGTCTTGTGTGTTGATTATTTGCGTGTTCTATCTCGGTTTGCTATCTCGGTTGGATTCCGCACAACCGGGTTGGTTTGTATACAAGGATTAGGCGACTAGATCCTCCCCTAGCCGGACCTACAGATTAGAAGATAGTAAAATCAAGATTGACACGTTTGATGGAAGTGATTATGGATTTTGGAAAATGCAAATTGAAGACTTATTATATCAGAAAAGTTCGCATTTGCCTATGTTGGGCGAAAAACCGAAAGACATGAAAGATGAAGAATGGAAGTTGTTGGATAGACAAGCTTTGGGTGTGGTTAGGCTTTCATTGGCAAAGAGTGTTGCCTATAACATTGTCAATGAAACAACTACGCACGGTGTATTTAAAGCTTTGTCCAATATGTATGAAAAACCATCCGCTTCAAACAAAGTATTCCTCATCCGACAATTGGTTAACACCAAGATGAAGGAAGGCATGTCGGTTGCCGCTCGTATAAACGAGTTTAACTCGATTATCTCTCGTTTAGCCTCAGTTGAAATAAAGTTTGAAGATGAAGTTCAAGCACTACTCCTTTTATCATCATTGCCCGACTGTTGGTCAGGCACAGTCACAGTTGTTAGTAGTGCATCCGGCACTACCAAACTCACTTTCGAGAGTATTCGTGACTTGATAGTAAATGAAGATATCAGATGGAGAAGCAATGGTGAGACTTCTAATTCTAGTTCTTTATTGCATACAGAAAGTAGAGGAAGAAGAAACGAAAGAGGACATAGTCGAGGCAGGTCCAAGTCCAGAAGAAGAGGATTGTCAAAGAACATAAAAGACGTTGAATGTTGGAATTGCAAAGAAAAAGGTCACTTTAGAAGCCAATGTACAAAACCAGCTGCAAAGAAAGAAGTAAACAGTGTATCCTCGGAAGAATTAGGTGATGCTCTCATCTGTTCTGTTGAAGATTCAGTTGAATCTTGGATTATGGATTCAGGTGCTTCTTTCCATGCTATCTCATGCCCAGATATGGTCAAGAATCTAAGAACAGGTAATTTTGGTAACGTTCGTTTAGCCGATGATCAAATGCTTGATATTACGGGTATTGGAGATGTAAACTTGAAGACCTCATTAGGAACTATATGGACATTGAAAAATGTCAGGGTTATTCCTAACTTGAGAAGAAAGTTGATTTCAGTTGGTAAACTGGATGATGAAGGGTTTAATGTTCACTTTGGGGGTGGACAATGGAAAGTGATGAAAGGCAATTTAGTGATTGCCAAAGGAAAGAAAAAAGGCACTCTATACATGGCAGAAGTTTCTGCTGAAGGTGTTCATGCAATGACCACCGGTCCGAGTCCATCAAATTTATGGCACAACCGACTCGGACACATGAGCGAGAAGGGATTGAAGATGTTGGCTCAGAAAGGTAAGTTTCCAGACTTGAAAAAAGTGGAAACTGAATTCTGTGAACCTTGTGTTCTTGGAAAACAAAAGAGGGTTACTTTTGTGAAGACAGGGAAGACACCGAAAGCTCAGAAGTTAGAGCTTGTTCACTCGGATGTATATGGACCAACCTCAGTTTTATCTCTAGGAGGCTCAAGATATTATGTTACTTTCATCGATGATTCAACACGCAAGGTATGGGTATATTTTCTTAAGCATAAATCTGCCGTATTTGATGCTTTTAAGATATGGAAATCTGCTGTTAAAAATGAAACTAACTTGAAGGTAAAGTGCTTAAAGTCTGATAATGGTGGTGAATACATGTAAGGACTCTCAAAATTGTCCTAAATATACCCGTAAGTAACAACCCGGATCCCTGAAACCCTAAACCATATTAAAAATCAAGAAAAACAAAATTCTGGGTCTCAGGCGGGCCGTGTAAAC
>JARYGA010022464.1:0-120620 GCA_030545235.1 Helianthus tuberosus | reverse complement strand
AATCTCTCCACCCCACTGTATAATTGACGCACTATTCCTTAAGTGTGTAAACAACGAGGATGGCCAATATCCTATTGTTTCTCCATTGAGTTGCATCCACCAATCCCCGCCCCCTGCGTTGTCCTATAAAAATGGTACAAAAAAATCATATTTTCTGCCCACCTCAATAGTTGTACATGTGAAACGTTAAACCTTATAATTGGTAATTAAGAATTTATACGCGCCTTGATGATATAAAATGTTTTTGAGATTAATAATCAGAAATTTAAAGAAATACCTTCCATATAAGTATGGTGAGTTCTTGTTGAGTACCATCTGTTTCCGAAGTAGGAGATAAACTGCCTCCAATTGCATACCTATTATTGGTTTGAATAAACCCGGAACACTTAAGATTGTAACATCCAGTTTTTTGATATCCATCACTCTGTTCAAAATACAATAATACCATATAATATTTTTTTAATATACAGGTTGTAAATATAATATTATATAAATCTAAGGTCTTGCTCTTATAGTTTATATAAGAGAAATATTATGTATAAGTTTACATCAACTTACAGTCCAGTAGATGAACAGCCTCGTCTTAGTATCTCCGTAGATCAATGGACACACCTGTTTCAAAGACATTGCAGGAACTTTAAAGTTATAAGATTTTGTTTGTTTTAGTTCTATGTGGCAAAACTGGTGGGTTGTTTTATATAACATGTTAAACGAGTTCTAGTAAATATAGACCGTTCTAAAAAAGTATCTTGTCAAAATGAGTTCATGTGCTGTGTTTTTATGGTGGCTAGTGGCGGAGCAAACTAGGCAACAATGGACGTCACGTCGACGTGTCAGGAGTAAGTGGTGGCGGTAAATAATGACGGGCAGTGGTGCTAACTCATTTGGACAAATTTTAAGTTAGCAAGATTAAAAAGAGTAACCTGCTTTGATGTCTTATATAATTTGAGTCGACCCAAATGAGCTCATAAATCGATTCATTTCTTGAAGAATGGATCATCATTTCCACCCATAGTTTTAATCACTTATTACGTTTATATTAAGGGTCTTTGTTATGTTTTGAATATAGGAAAAGTTTACAATGTATTTTGTTTGTTTGGTACTAGAATTTAAATGAAGTAGAACTCACCTGCCAACCAGCTTCGATGGTATTAAGACCCGTATCATAAGTACCTCCTACTACCCACGTTTGAGTCAAGCTAAATTCATTACTTTCCTGGACTTGTGGATTCCAAAGATTTAGGGCTGATTTTGATCCATAAAACTGCCCATTCTGTGTAGATGCAACCGCATACTAAAAAAAAAAAAAAAAAGAGAAATCATTGTTATAATGTGATCATGAGCATGAAAATAATATGTAAGGTACAAAGTGCTAAAAGAGGTTTACCTCATGATGTTCACTTGCATCGAGTTCAACATCAAAGAAGCTTGATTTAGTACCAAAAAAACTCCTTTTCTTTCCAAAACTGTTGATAGAACTGGCTCTGAGCACATCCTCTTTCTTTGTTCTTCTAATGGGGATAGTCCCTTTTGGGCATTTTCCATTCGAATGCCACAATTGAGTAATTGATGATGATGAACGCCCATCTGTTGTAGAATTCAGCGTGGATGACACTTTGGTGTCATCTGCGGGGTTTGGATGATAAATTGGCCTCATCTATAATTATTCATAATCATAATTAAATTAACATAAATATAAATGCATATATGTAAAAAATATAAGCAAACCTTGATAGTGTGGTTTTTGAGCAAGGGATGATCAAAAGCCGGTTGATCAGAGATACGAACACAATCCATTATATCACCATCGGAGCTCTATTCACAATGCAATGCATACACAAATCAATTCCTTAACATGTGACAAGAAGAATAATGAAATTAAGAAAGAAAAGAATGGTGACATACCTTAATGGATTTGACCGCAGGTTTGTTTAAACTATTTAAAAGCTTTTGAACCTCAACATTCTCATGGGAACTTAAAGACCTATTGTTGTGGGTGTAACATAAACGTGCAGCCATGAACACATACAACACTACAAAACCAAAAGAAAGTTTTACTTCCGCCATTTAGAAAGGATATGAGAATGGAATTAATGTGTAGTTCATTCCAAGTTTACCATGTTTATATAGGCTCTTGTTATTGTGTTTTTATTTTATTTTATTATATTAGATATATTTTGTAATCGTTTTTCTATTGGCCAACTTTTTTCTACGAAGAAAAAAATACATTCCATACTTCTTGGAAGGTCTACTTTTCTCTTTATATATATATATATACATATATATATATATATATAAATTGGATCAGGAGAAAACGCTCAAAAGTGTGAGAACGGTGAGAACGCATCCTGGCCCAACACGTGTCACGCGACATAGAGAAGGGCGGAGGGACTTTTTTGTCCTTTCATATTTCTTTTTTTAAACGTGTGTCACATCACCTTTCTATTTTTTGGCGTTTAATAAATACGCGGCGTTTTTATTGTTTTAAGATCAGGATCATAGTAAACATTTTGGCGTTTTAAGTATGTTTTGGCGTTTTTATTGTTTTTAGATTAGGAGGCATGCCTATAATGTAACAAACATCAGTAATTTTCTTGATGTTTATTATATCAAGTAGGATTCAGGTCTATAATTTGACAGACAATTATGGCGATTTGAAAAGATAAATAAATTCAATTTTCCATGTAGCGGCTTTTAATATAATAATGTTTGGCAATAATGTTATCGTCTCTTCATTTTACTGTTTAGCAATTACTGTTTCGTTCAATTTCATCTGTCAATTAGTGTTTATTTTTCCAGTAATACTTTGTTTGGCGTTTTATATAGCAACATCGTGTTTTGCTAGCATCCGTTCTTACAGTTTTCACACTATCAGGCGTTTTGGTGTTTGTAGTTTTTGGCGTTTTATACTCAATTTTTTTTTATTAGTAAAGAATTAGATAATAAACAACAAAGAATTAGATAACAAACAATAGAAAATGAAAAAAAAAATTAAAAATTATAATCTACTTTCTCATCCAAATCTTCACTGTCATCAACCTCTTCTAATTTAACCTTTTTGGCGTTTTGAACCTGTTTTTGAATACCTTATGTAGATCCTTATTTTCCTACATAACGCCCGTCTTTAGAAGATGCTTATTTTTTGTGGCATCCTTTATTGTGGGTTGATATATACTTGTTTGATGACATATTGAAGACCAACACCTGCTCTAATGTATTGATCCCTTCATGCCATCAATATATCCATCAATAACAAAGTGACATGATGACATATCAGTGTCATTAGTCTCTTTTTCTTGAATATTTGTCCATCTCATTCAGCAAAACATTATAGAGATACCCAAGTCAGAGAAGAATCCATTCAGTGAAACTTCATTTAGAACAATACTCAATATGGAAGAAACGAGGTTCCGCATCTGTGGCTTTTTTAACTATTATTTTTTTGGCGTTTTTAAAGTGAATGGTTTCTAGGAAATATGACGTTGTTTTTGGGTTGTGATCAGTTGATTGTGCAGAGACGTCTCTCTTATAGGATGTTTTTGGCGCGTAGTTTAGGCGGGATTTTATTTTATAATAAATGATATTAATAAAGTAGCCGTCTTTTTAGTTACTGCGTATTTTTACTGTTTTTGTTAAGCTTTTTATGAGTTTTTAGGGTCATAGACTTTCCATCTCCTAAGTTTGGCGTTTTTTAATTGCTTTAAGTAGTTTTTGACCTTTTTTTTTTCCATTTTTATCTTTTATTAATACTTCTGCAAATTACTTTTATTATAGTTTGGGAGGTTTTGGCGTTTTACTGCATTTTATGGCGTTTCACATGCATTATATGATTGTTTGGCGTTTTATTAATATAATGTATTTTTTTATTCTAAGTTGAAAAATGCATAACAAACAACAGAAAAAGAAAATTAAAAAAATAAAAATAGAAACAATTCATCTTCCAAATCTTCACTGTCATCAGTCTCTTTCTTCGTTGAAACATGTTCACTGGCGGTTTGGCTTTGTCATGCTTATGTTTTTGTGGCCGTTTGGAAAGACAAAATGACATAAGTTTTTTCATTTGAATGTGTATCTTCAAACAACTCATTAGTTTCATTCGTTTTTTCATGCCATTATAATATTCATCAATAATAAAACACAAAAAATGACATAAGTCTGACCCAACATTTTTTTGTTTAAGATTTATCCATCTCATGCAGCAAAATGTTATTTGAGTCACAGCACCTCAGGGAAGAATGTATTCTCCGTAACTTGGTGTTGAACAATATTGAATATACAAGAATCGATATTTGCCATTTTTTGGCGTTTTACTGAGGAAATATTGTATCTGAAAAAAACGTCAATTTTTGGGAATCTTTGATGTTTGAGTGTTTTGGCGTTTTCTAAGATGATTGCTATATATTAAAATATGGCGTTTTTTGAGTAGGTGTGTTTGATGTTTTGGGGATTTTGGCGTTTGTAAGATGAATGGTATATAGTAGAAAAAAATGGCGTTTCAGGTTCTAGGTGTGTGTTTTTATGTCTGGTATGTTTTTATTTATATAGGGATGTGTTTTGGTCCGTAATGGCATTTTATTCATTAGTTGGCGTTTTGGTATAGAAGTGTAAAGACCTTTTTACCCTTAATGAAGCGTGTCCACTTAATAGAATTCGTGTTATTTACGAAAACGCCACCGTGCCAATCTAGTCCATAGATTGTTTTGATCGGACGATCCATAAGCGTTCTCACACTTTCCATCGTTTTCTCTAAATCATGACCTATAGTGGAGAGTTCAAATTAGAAGAAATTACAAATTAAGAATAAAAAGAATAATATAGGAAAAGTGTAAAATACAATACGGCTTAACGTACATCACGTACGACAACGTGCGTGATTATGTGTATAACGTGCGTGATTAATGTTTTCATCATGCGTGATTAATGTTTTCCAACATGCGTGATTTGGGTTTTTTAGTTTATAACGTGCGTGATTTTCAAATGAACGTGTGTAATTATCTGTCGTACGTAATGTACGTTAAGACATATTGTAAGTTAACTGGCATCTATATATATATATATAGAGAGAGAGAGAGAGAGAGAGAGAGAAAGAGAGTGTTAGGTAAATTGAAAACTCCGATAAGTTATAAGAATTTAGAAAATTCGGCGAAAAGAAAGGTTTATCAAAAAAATTTACCAAAAATCCTAAATAAATCAACTTTTCTGGAAAAAAAATTGTTGATTTACACTAGTGTAAAAAAAAAACCCATACATTGGGGGAAAATGCTTATGCCAACAACTTTTTAGAATGGTGTAAAATAACTTAAAACACCGCTCGAAATTTTTTTTACAGGTGTATTTGTAATATGTATAACATCCGTCAAAAATAGATCCTAGAACCCAACTCGTTTTGTAAACCGAATCCTAAGTGATATTAATGAAAAATGGAATTTTTATAATATTTATATTTTAATTATGTTACTGTTAATTTAGTTAAACATGGGTTACAAATATTAATTTTATATATGAAATTAAGTTAGTTGTGTTAGTTTTTATAAAAGGAAAAGCATAACGAAGTTACAAATTAAAGATAATGTAGTTAAAGAACTAGAGGGGTCAAAATCGTCAATTAATCAAACTCACACTCGGGCCACGCGCCCCCAAACCGGACCCCCACTCGCCCTACAACACCCCCCCCCCCCATGCGCCTTCCTCCTCTTTCCCCTCTACCCAGTCGCATCCAAACCAAACCCAAACCCGACTAGATCATATCTCAACGAATGCTGGACCATTCAACTCCCTTATGGTCTCATTCAACTCGGAATTATGGCGAGATTAAATCCCCATCAGTGAGTCGTTCAATTTCAACTCATGATTAGTCCATTAAAACCAAAATTAAAATTTCATTAACACTTTCAAGAACTCGATCGATTCCTAGTCTAATTCGACATCTTCAAGTTATAAAATCGATACAATTTGATTCCTTACACCTTTTTTACATAATTTCCCACCCTCAATTTCAGTTCACGTCCATTATAACTCAAGAATTCAAGTCGAGATCAAGCTAAAGCTCGTAACTTTATCCAATCATATCTCCCTCAATTCTCAACCAAATTCGGTGATTCTTGAGTCCTTTTCATTTAGTATTCCATACTCTACAAAAGCCAACTATCCATTTCTATGATAGAGGGCAAACAAATTCGAATTTGAATTATTGTGAAACTAGGGTTCTTATGCATTTTAATTTGGGGCTTTTAATCTATAATCATGTATGTGTCTTTATGATATTGAACTTATCAAACTGATCATTGGCATATTAGATTAAGTTGTGGAAATTTTGGGAATTTTGAGATATTGTATGGATTTATTTGATAATTATACATGTTATATTAGTTTAGAAAATCATGATAAAATACAAATTATTCAAAATATTATACCACAATTATATATTCTGATTTTTTATTATGATTTTTCCAGTAAATAATAAAGTTATATGATTTTATAACAAATTTCACATTTAGATTGTAAATTATTTGTAATGAGGAAATTATATAAATTATAAAACTATTTTTATTCTTTTTGTAAATATAACTAGTTTTTATTGTTAATATGATCATTTTGGATAAAATAATGTTCCCTATAAAATTATTATAAATTTTAGTTTAATAAAATTTATTAGATTAATTATTTAGGATTATTTAAATTTAGTACTTACAAAAGACATGCTTATATATATATATATATATATTATAAAACTATTATTGTGAAACTAGGGTTCTTATGCATTTGAATTATTGTGAAACAAGTGGTAAACCTACAAGTGGTATCAGAGCTCAGGAGGAGGAGTTCTGCAGATTATAGCTGGATTTCATAGCATTTTCTATCTTCTACACTTTCTTTCATCAGTTCAGGAAGATTTCACGGTCAAAATTGTTCCAATTTTTTCCAGCTTGTGTAAAATTACATGTTAACAAACCCTTGAAAGTTACAAGTTAAAATTTGGACTAAAAGTGGGTGAAATGGACTCGAGAAGTGATTCCGCTCGAAAGAATTTTTTTCTGATTCAACTTGAAATTGTTGATTCCGCTCCAAAATAGTTCCTGATTACGCTCCAGGCTACCAAACTCTGATTTCGCTCCAAAGTCTTTGCTGATTTCGCTCCAAAGTTACCAAAAGGGTTGATTCCGCTCAAGGTTTGTGTCTGATTCCGCTCCAGTGTACAATATCAGAGATTCCGCTCGAAAACAGCTTTACAAATTGTTGCTAATTCCGCTCCTGACTGCCATACTTGTGATTTTGCTTTAGACAAACTGTTTGTGATTCTGCTTCAAACAGACCAAGTCAGATTGTGATACAGGTGTTTTACGAGGTGAACCAGTTAGTTTGAAAGCTTGTTTGAGAAATTCTTCGATACCAAAACATGGATTCTGAATTCTACAACGCGTTTGCTTCAACCCCGATTACTCCGACTACTAACGCTCAAAACATGAACGCAGAAAATGAATCTGGAACGTTGCAAAAACCCCCAAAACTTATGGGAATTGAAGAGTATCATGGATGGAAAAATCGTTTTGAGAATTGGGTTCAGGCAAACCATCTAAGAGCTTGGGAAAGTATTGAAACAGCATACATCAGACCACGGACTGCTATGAATGTTGATAAAATTATCTCTGAGTTTTCAGACTTAGAGAGAGAAAGTTATAAAGGAGAGAAAATGATGATAAGTCTGTTGCAGCAAGCTATCAAAGAGGATATATTTGTTTTGCTTCAGCATGATGGAAATGCATTTTCGATCTGGAAAGCTCTTGAGAAGAAATTTAAAGGAAGTACAGAGATGTTACAAAGTAAAGCAGCTTTACTGAAAAAGGAGTTTGAGTTGTTTACGAGCATGCCTGGCGAGACTACAAAGACTCTCATTGAGAGATACTGTCATCTTGTGCGTACCATGTCCCAGTTGAAGATTACCAAAACCCCAGCAGAATGGGTTGAAAAGCTTGCTGACGCTTTACCACAAAAGGAATGGGGCACAAATCTCATGATTTTGAAAAATTCCAGACAGTTCAGTAGGTTGTCGATCGGGCAGTTTATCGAAAAACTTGAGGCACAAGATCTTGAACAGCAGAAGATTGCAAGAATGAACAGCTCAAGTCATCAACAAGACGTCAAACTGTACTACAAAGGAAATATTCAAACTGCTGAAGCAAGTCCAAAGATCCAAACTGCATTTAGTGCAGGAAATCAATCTGGAACAGGCATTTAAAGTTCAGTTAACACTAGTGGATTTTCAAGTGTTAATCCTCCAAGTGTTCAAAGTGCGAGTGTTGGTAATGGGCATTTGATTCAGTGCAATGTGGCATTACATCTTCAAAATGGTCAAAACTTTTCAGAAGAAGTTGTGAAAAATCATATGGGCCTATTGGTTACTGCTTTGGAATCTTATGAAAGTTTGATAGCCAGAAAGATTGGTAACCCAATGCCAACAAAGGAAGATTATGACCAAATAGATGCAGAAGAGTTGGAACTTATGGATATAAAATGGGCTTTGGCGAGTATTCTAAGAAGAGCTGAAAAGTTTAAAATGATTACAGGACGAAATGATTTTTTGGATGCTCATCTTTCAGCTTTAGGTTTTGATAAATCTAAAGTTACTTGTTTTAAATGCAGGGAGAAAGGTCATTTCAAGAGAGAGTGCAAGAACCAAGAAGCAAGTGGAGCAAAGAATCCTTTTGGAAAAGATGATTACTATAGAAAGTCTATATATCAACAAATCACTGTTCAACCACATCAACAAAAGGATTCACAAACAGCTCATGAAAAAATGATCGAAGATGCAAACAGGAAAGCTTACTATGGCATCATTGATCAAGATGACGAGAAAGTGGCTGAAGGTTTTAGCTGGGACAAGTACATTCCAGCTGATCCTAATGTTAAAGTTTTTATTGCTCAGATTGTTCAAAAGCCAGAGTTGATAAAGGAATGGATGGCTGTATTATCTGATGATGAAGAGAAAGATGAAGAATCTGTTTCATCTGAAAACAGTTCAACAGATAACAGTGATGATGAAGAGCATGAACAGATAAACCTTGGAAAAACACATTTATCTTCTGACAGATTTGAATTTTATTTTGCGGATAAATTGAAGAAACTCAAAGAGAGAAAAGCTGCAACAGAATTGAAGGAAGTCAAAGTGATTGAGAAGATAGTGTAAGTGGAAAAGGTAGTTGAAGTTGAGAAGATTGTGGAGGTAGAAAAGATTGTTAAAATCACAGAACCATGTCTTATATGTTCAGTATCTTGTAAACAATGTGAGGAAAAAGACGAGAGGTTTAGTGAATCAGAGAAGATGAAAGAAAAATAGTTGTTTGATGTGAAAATTTTGAAAGAATCATGTGATGTATTAAACAGAACAGTGAATTGTTTGCAGAAAACTAATTCAGAAAGAGAAGCTGCTTTGAAGATGTTGAATGCAACAATGATGTCGAAGCAGAAAGAGATAAATTTTTACATCGAAGAATGTGCTAAATGGAAGCAAGAGTTGGATGGTGAAAAAGTTGAAAATGAAAGAATCAGAAGATTACTAAGAAGTTATACAAGTTCTGATTACTTAATTGACCGAATTTATCCAACTGTTGCAGGTTTTGAAGTGTTTAAAGACGAACAGCCAAAGAAGAAAAAGGATACTGGTAAGAAACAGAGTGTCTGTTATAACAAGTGTCCGCCTCCAATTTGGGAAGGGTATTCGTCTAGAAAACCGAATGAGGAACAAGTAAAAAAGGCGGTCAATATAAAGTTAGAGTCCGAGTTAACCGATGTATTACCAGACAACATTGATATCATATTCTTAGCGTCCGACACAGATCATGAGTCCGAATTAATTAAAAGAATGGTCGATCAGGTGTTGGATAAGGATGAGGAGTCAGAGTCAAAGTCCGAGTCCGAAAGTTCGTGTTTGTCGGTCGGGAGTTCGAGTTCGTCTGGAAAGAGTTCAAAATCGTCGGGAAAACGGGTTTATAGTAAAGAATTTTTGTTGTCAAAATCAAATTTGAATGACGAAACATTTGAAGTTGCCTATACTTTGAGTGATTCTGACAAATTATATTTTGATAAAGAGTTTCCAATAAGAAGTGTTCGTTTTGACATGATTAAAAAGGTTTTCAAAATGACAGAAATCAATATTTCTGAAATAAAAGATTTAAATCTTATTGGAAAACCTAAAAAATACACTTCAAGAGTTCAACAGCGTTTAAACAAGAAAAAGAATTACGGTTCCGGTTCTGGTTGTCAAAAGAAACCAAACCGTAACGGTAATTTCAAAAGAAAAGGTTTAGGTTTTATACCACCAGAAAATTATAAAAATGAGAAAATTTCTAAAAATACAAAATTTGTTTCAGGTCCATCTGCTGAAGAAGAAAAGAAGAACTCATTTTGGAGACAAACAAATCAAGAATTTTTTGCTGAAAAGAAGATTGAAGCTCATCAGAGGAGAGAGACTAGAACATGTTTTAGATGCAATGAAGTTGGTCACATTGCATGGAACTGTCCCAGAGCAACTAAGACAAAACAGGGAGTCTCAGAAAAACTGAAAGAAGTTGTTGTTGATAAAACCGAACCACCAACTGAGAAATTTAAAGTGTTTAAAAATTCTACATTTGAAATTGGTGAATGTTCAAAAAGGTTTTACAGGAGAAGTGTGAAACTTGACAACCAAAAGTGGGTTGTTAAGAAATCTGAAGTAAAATCTGGTGATGAATCTGATTCCACAAAATCAGAGGAGCCAAATATTGTTAAAAAGAGTGAAAATTCAGTTCCTTCAATGGATGATGAGAATTTTCCACCATTGAGAACTGAAAATTTTAAACAAAAAATTGGGAAAGTTGAGATCTCGAATCAATTTTATTCTGAAAAGGATGAATTTGATGTCGAGAAGACATTTAATGAAAATGTTAAGAAAATTTTTGGAAAGATGATCGATAGGAAGGTTAAAGGGGTAAAATATTTTTACGCTACAAAGAAAGCAACTTATACTCCAACTGAATCTGAATTGAAATCACCCAAGGCTGGTCAGGCTTGGGTGGACATTTTCTTTGCTTAAAAAACCGGACTTGCCGGAGATCCCAAGTTTGTAATCGTGGATCAGGAATCGGCATCTTTCTTAAAAATTGATTGTGTAAATGAATCTTAAAGTTTGTTAAATTTTACAGATTGTGAATTGCCGGAGCTTCCAGGTAGGTAAGCGTGAAGCAGGAATCGGCATCTTGATTGGTAACATGTATTTGTGTAGATGTTTATTTCTACATGTGATTAAATGTTTTGGATATACTTACAAGTGATAAGAGATTGATTCTGACAAAGTGATTACTCAAGGTCATTAGTTTGAACTTGATGTAATCCTTATACGAATGATTGAATGGACAAGATGATGAACCAATCCCTACAAATGGTTTTCTATCAAACTTACAAGTGGTAAAAACAAACTTATTTTCCGAAAAAATCATTTTGATTAAAACAAACTTAAGTGTTTTGAAATCATAATGAGAAAATAGTTTGTTGAAAAGGGGAGTTCTGATTGTCTATGCCAAGTGGATGGCGAATTGAGGCGATTTAATATCGGTTGTTAATTTTCTTGTATAGTTTGTTTTCAAAATTCCTTTAATGTGTTTGCATTTTAGGGGGAGTAGAAAATTTCAGAAAATCCAAAAACATTAGAAAATTTGAAAAAGCCAAAAACATGATAAAATTCAAAAATGAGTTTTGTTGTAAAGAAGAGGAAATGATAGTACATCAGTAGACGGTTAAAGTATGCTAAAGAATTGTTTTGTTTAAATAGAGTTAAACGGTCTCACTGATGATATGCCGATAGGTTTTTACACATTTAGTAAGCTTTTTCGGGATATAAACTTAAATTCAAACTTTCTTATTTCATGGGGAACACTACTTGGATATATAGGTAACCCCTGAAATCTCGTTTGAAAGGTCCCTATTTCTGAGATACTAGGTCTTTATGCTCAGTGATATCTGGGGTATTATCCCGGGAAAGTATTGAAACAGCATACATCAGACCACAGACTGCTATGAATGTTGATAAAATCATCTCAGAGTTTTCAGACTTAGAGAGAGAAAGTTATAAAGGAGAGAAAATGATGATAAGTCTGTTGCAGCAAGCTATCAAAGAGGATATATTTGTTTTGCTTCAGCATGATGGAAATGCGTTTTCGATCTGGAAAGTTCTTGAGAAGAAATTTGAAGGAAGTACAGAGATGTTGCAAAGTAAAGCAGCTTTACTGAAAAAGAAGTTTGAGTTGTTTACGAGCATACCTGGCGAGACTACAAAGACTCTCATTGAGAGATACTGTCATCTTGTGCGTACCATGTCCCAGTTGAAGATTACCAAAACCCCAGCAGAATGGGTTGAAAAGCTTGCTGACGCTTTACCACAAAAGGAATGGGGCGCATATCTCATGATTCTGAAAAATTCCGGACTGTTCAGTAGGTTGTCGATCGGGTTGTTTATCGAAAAACTTGAGGCACAAGATCTTGAACAGCAGAAGATTGCAAGAATGAACAGCTCAAGTCATCAACAAGACGTCAAACTGTACTACAAAGGAGATATTCAAACTGCTGAAGCAAGTCCAAAGATCCAAACTGCATTTAGTGCAGGAAATCAATCTGGAACAGGCATTCAAAGTTCATTTAACACTAGTGGATTTTCAAGTGTTAATCCTCCAAGTGTTCAAAGTGCGTGTGTTGGTAATGGGCATTTGATTCAGTGCAATGTGGCATTGCATCTTCAAAATGGTCAAAACTTTTCTGAAGAAGTTATGAAAAATCATATGGGCCTATTGGTTACTGCTTTGGAATCTTATGAAGGTTTGATAGCCGAAAAGATTGGTAACTCGATGCTAACAAAGGAAGAATATGACCAAATAGATGCAGAAGAGTTGGAACTTATGGATATAAAATGGGCTTTGGCGAGTGTTCTAAGAAGAGCTGAAAAGTTTAAAATGATTTTTTGGATGCTCATCTTTCAGCTTTAGGTTTTGATAAATCTAAAGTTACTTGTTTTAAATGCAGGGAGAAAGGCCATTTCAAGAGAGAGTGCAAGAACCAAGAAGCAAGTGGAGCAAAGAATCCTTTTGGAAAAGATGATTACTATAGAAAGTCTATATATCAACAAATCACTGTTCAACCACATCAACAAAAGGATTCACAAACAACTCATGGAAAAATGATCGAAGATGCAAACAGGAAAGCTTACTATGGCATCATTGATCAAGATGACGAGAAAGTGGCTGAAGGTTTTAGCTGGGACAAGTACATTCCAGCTGATCCTAATGTTAAAGCTTTTATTGCTCAGATTGTTCAAAAGCAGAGTTGATAAAGGAATGGATGGCTGTATTATCTGATGATCAAGAGAAAGATGAAGAATCTGTTTCATCTGAAAACAGTTCAACAGATAACAGTGATGATGAAGAGCTTGAACAGATAAACCTTGGAAAAACACATTTATCTTCTGACAGATTTGAATTTTATTTTGCAGATAAATTGAAGAAACTCAAAGAGAAAAAAGCTGCAAAAGAATTGTAGGAAGTCAAAGTGATTGAGAAGATAGTGGAAGTGGAAAAGGTAGTTGAAGTTGAGAAGATTGTGGAGGTAGAAAAGATTGTTGAAGTCACAAAACCATGTCTTACATGTTCAGTATCTTGCAAACATTGTGAAGAAAAAGACGAGAGGTTTAGTGAATCAGAGAAGATGAAAGAAAAGTTGTTTTTTGATGTGAAAATTTTGAAAGAATCATACGATGTATTAAACAGAACAGTGAATAGTTTGCAGAAAAGTAATTCAGAAAGAGAAGCTGCTTTGAAGATGTTGAATGCAACAATGATGTCGAAGCAGAAAGAGATAAATTTTTACATCGAAGAATGTGCTAATGGAAGCAAGAGTTGGATGGTGAAAAAGTTGAAAATGAAAGAATCAGAAGATTACTAAGAAGTTATACAAGTTCTGATTACTTAATTGACCGAATTTATTCAACTGTTGCAGGTTTTGAAGTGTTTAAAGACAAACAGCCTAAGAAGAAAAAGGATACTGGCAAGAAACATAGTGTCTGTTATAACAAGGGTCCGCCTCCAATTTGGGAAGGGTATTCGCCTAGAAAACCGAATGAGGAACAATTAACAAAGGCAGTTAATCTAAAGTTAGAGTCCGAGTTAACCGATGTATTGCCAGACAACATTGATGTCACGTTCACAGCGTCTGACACAGATCATGAGTCCGAATTAATTAAAAGAATGGTCGATCAGGTGTTGGATAAGGATGAGGAGTCAGAGTCAAAGTCCGAGTCCGAATGTTCGTGTTTGTCTGTCGAGAGTTTGAGTTCGTCTGGAAAAAGTTCAAAATCGTCGGGAAAACGGGTTTATAGTAAAGAATTTTTGTTGTCAAAATCTAATTTGAATGACGAAACATTTGAAGTTGCCTATACTTTGAGTGATTCTGACAAATTATATTTTTATAAAGAGTTTCCAATAAGAAGTGTTCGTTTTGACATGATCAAAAAGGTTTTCAAAATGACAGAAATTAATATTTCTGAAATAAAAGATTTAAATCTTATTGGAAAACCTAAAAAATACACTTCAAGAGTTCAACAGCGTTTAAACAAGAAAAAGAATTACGGTTCCGGTTCTGGTTGTCAAAAGAAACCAAACCGTAACGGTAATTTCAAAAGAAAAGGTTTAGGTTTTATACCACCAGAAAATTATAAAAATGAGAAAATTTCTAAAAATACAAAATTTGTTTCAGGTCCGTCTGCTGAAGAAGAAAAGAAGAACTCATTTTGGAGACAAACAAATCAAGAATTTTTTGCTGAAAAGAAGATTGAAGCTCATCAGAGGAGAGAGACTAGAACATGTTTTAGATGCAATGAAGTTGGTCACATTGCATGGAACTGTCCCAGAGCAACTAAGACAAAACAGGGAGTCTCAGAAAACCTGAAAGAAGTTGTTGTTGATAAAACCGAACCACCAACTGAGAAATTTAAAGTGTTTAAAAATTCTACATTTGAAATTGGTGAATGTTCAAAAAGGTTTTACAGGAGAAGTGTGAAACTTGACAACCAAAAGTGGGTTGTTAAGAAATCTGAAGTAAAATCTGGTGATGAATCTGATTCCACAAAATCAGAGGAGCCAAATATTGTTAAAAAGAGTGAAAATTCAGTTCCTTCAATGGATGATGAGAATTTTCCACCATTGAGAACTGAAAATTTTAAACGAAAAATTGGGAAAGTTGAGATCTCGAATCAATTTTATTCTGAAAAGGATGAATTTGATGTCGAGAAGACATTTAATGAAAATGTTAAGAAAATTTTTGGAAAGATGATCGATAGGAAGGTTAAAGGGGTAAAAGATTTTTACGGTACAAAGAAAGCAACTTATACTCCAACTGAATCTGAATTGAAATCACCCAAGGTTGGTCAGGCTTGGGTGGACATTTTCTTTGCTTAAAAAACCGGACTTGCCGGAGATCCCAAGTTTGTAATCGTGGATCAGGAATCGGCATCTTTCTTAAAAATTGATTGTGTAAATGAATCTTAAAGTTTGTTAAATTTTACAGATTGTGAATTGCCGGAGCTTCCAGGTAGGTAAGCGTGAAGCAGGAATCGGCATCTTGATTGGTAACATGTATTTGTGTAGATGTTTATTTCTACATGTGATTAAATGTTTTGGATATACTTTCAAGTGATAAGAGATTGATTCTGACAAAGTGATTACTCAAGGTCATTAGTTTGAACTTGATGTAATCCTTATACGAATGATTGAATGGACAAGATGATGAACCAATCCCTACAAATGGTTTTCTATTAAACTTACAAGTGGTAAAAACAAACTTATTTTCCGAAAAAATCATTTTGATTAAAACAAACTTAAGTGTTTTGAAATCATAATGAGAAAATAGTTTGTTGAAAAGGGGAGTTCTGATTGTCTATGCCAAGTGGATGGCGAATTGAGGCGATTTGATATCGGTTGTCAATTTTCTTGTATAGTTTGTTTTCAAATTTCCTTTAATGTGTTTGTATTTTAGGGGGAGTAGAAAATTTCAGAAAATCCAAAAACATTAGAAAATTTGAAAAAGCCAAAAACATGATAAAATTCAAAAATGAGTGTTGTTGTAAAGATGAGGAAATGATAGTACATCAGTAGACAGTTACAGTGTGCTAAAGAATTGTTTTGTTTAAATAGAGTTAAACGGTCTCACTGATGATATGCCGATATGTTTTTACACATTTAGTAAGCTTTTTCGGGATATAAACTTAAATTCAAACTTGCTTATTTCGTGGGGAACACTACTTGGATATATAGGTAACCCCTGAAATCTCGTTTGAAAGGTCCCTCTTTCTGAGATACTAGGTCTTTATGCTTAGTGATATCTGGGGTATTATCCCGGGACTTCTGCTGAATGGAAATTCTGACCTAGTCCCCGTATAATACTTTCCGCAAATGCTTGAAACATAGCGCCGCCCTCAGCAAATTGATCAAACAATAAAATTGATAGTCATTGCTGTTGTAACAAAAGATCCTCTAAAGGGGACACACCGAAAGTCGAAGCCGTTATCTCTCTGAGTATACGGAAGTATCGACCTGAGCTCTCACGGCCCTCGCAATCTAATCCCTTTACAGATATCATCTATTTATACTCACTTGTAAGACTGAATATTGGGATCTGGATACGGGAGTATATACAAGTAATGGGACACACGGATAAGTTCAAGTGCGTAAAACATTAATATCATATCTCGGATCAGTTGAATTTTGTGTGAAAATTTAAGTGGACAAATATACTGAGAATCTAGGTGAATTGTTTAGAACTTAATATGAAATCTAGCTTAACGGTGTTGGTGACTTGTTTCATATACTGATATGATCCTCTTACACAAACTCACAAAAATATTGCATGCAAATATTTCTTTACTGCATTACATTTCTTTATTATAAAAATCCAAAAAGATTTTTAGTGTGTTTTAGCATAAACTTTTAGAAACTCAAAAATATTTTCGACAACTGATGTTGGAAAGCTGATTTTCAAAATTCCAAGTGTTAGACAGGATGACAATGTGGTGAGGTGGAGTCTTTGGTTTTAATCTAAAATGTTTGAAACTTAATGTTACAAAGTGGTTCATCATGTGTGTGTTGAGAGAGAGTCTGATTTAGTGCATGCCTCATTACTTGAAACGTGTAAATGTGTAAAATTTACTTTGAGAAAGAGATCATGCAGGAACATAGCTGAGTGATAGAAAGCCAGGTTGATCGATCAAGACTACAATCCTGAAGCAGATGATGCTGAGTTAGGGGGAGTCTGTTGTTGCTGTTAGAGAACAAGAAGCCCAGAGACTGATCAAGACTGAAGATGCGAAGACTAGACACGGTCAGACTCGTCAACATCTGTGGGGGAGTCTGTTGGTGCATACATCTGTCGACTTCATCTTGTATTGAGTCTTAGACTAGGATTGTTAGATCAGGGCACGTTGTACGAGAAATGTCATGTGGACATTTTCGAGCGGAATCACATGTGTCTAATTCCGCTCCAGATGATCTTGTGTCATTACGAGCGAAATCATGTGCCTATATATAGGCCACTCTGAGCGAAATCAGGTATCGAGGTCCTTGTATTCCATACCGAAGTGTTGTCGGTGGGAAGACTGATTGTAATAGCAGTTAGATCAATCAAAAGTGTGATTTAAGTGAATTGCTAGCTGTTTCTACGCCAGTTACTTGTTTTCCGCACTTGTAACTGATTAAAACTCCTCTGAACGACTCGTTCGGGTCTACAAACGATCCTACATAGGGTTTGCTACAGCTAAATTCAAAGAGGGCACGCAGAGAACACCGATGTATGTCGCTCCACATCAGTCGATTTTGACCGGATCTGGGCTGGCTCCCGCATCGTGCTATATCAACCTTCCTATTTGTAACACCCCGAAAACGGGTTTGGTAATCAAACTCCGTTAATACTAAAAGACGGGTAAAGTACCGTTAGTGGTGAAATTTACCCGGTAAATATTAGGATTTATTTAATTAATCCTAATATTAAATAAAAAGTGAATAAAAGCTTTTAAGGAAATAAAATGGATAAAAGGCCCGGGTTAACGGGACCTAAAATAAACTTAGTCATAAATATTCCCGAACCCGCTAAGTTAACTAGGAATATTAAACCAAGTTAATAAGTGGGAATATTATTGAAAATAGTTAGGCTGTGACCTAATTAATAACTAACCAAACACGAGGGACCAAAGCCGGGTAACTTGAAAATGGAATTATAACTTAAAAAAAAATAACATAACACACACACTTGATGTGTGTGTGCGTGCGTGAAGTAGTCCAGGAGAAGGAGCAAGAGCTCCAAACCCTAGCTCAAACAATCTCAACAAATTGAAGCTCAAATCAAGACCCAAATCGATGCATGAACACATATAAATGATCACCTAGTCGTGGGGATCATAAGGTATGTCGAATTTCTAACATTCGTGAAGTTGTGAAAATTTTGATAATCATCCTAATCGCGAATTAGGTATGGATTAGAGGAGCTATGGCTAAATTAGTGATGTAGACATGCTTAGGAACTAAACCCTAAGTGAAAATCATACATATGATGTTATGATTTGAATGATTTGATGATTTCCCATATATATGTTAAGTGGGTTTTCATGATAAAATGATGAACACTTGAATTTGAGTGTTTAATTGTGAAATTTGAAAGATAGGATGCAAGACCTAGATGTTGTTTATAAACACTAGACATAGAGATTTGATTCTTGATGTAAATCTTGGTAAAATAGCTAGTTATGAACTAGTTAGTAAACATGTAGAATTATGCCCGTTAGGTGTTTGTTAAAATGCCTAAATGAGAAGTAAAGTGTTGAAATCCAAGTGAAACGCGTAATTGGCAAGCTTGACTAATTACATGAGATATGAGATAAAACGGGTTTTAATCATAATATTTATTTGCCTTAATCGTGCATATTATATGATTAAAGGTAGTTGACTTTATAAAGTCGAACTAACCTATGATGAAGTCAAATAGAAGTTTCGACATAAAGTCCGTAAGATGAAATAGTCATAATAGTGATGACTAATCTAACCATCTTACGAATTATGATGTTAGTTTGACTCTTGACAAGCTAGACGGAGGCTTGGGGAAAGAAGCGGGTCAAACGGATCGTATACGCGGAAAAGAGCATAATCCGGATACAAGGTAAGTAAAGCTTACACTCTAGTTATTTGATACCTATTGGTTTGATAGGTCGTGAATAGTAAGTCTTGTTTTAAATTATGATGTTCCGACACGGCAAGTGCGGTCCGGAACAAAAGACAATGGTCATAAATCATGTTTAATGGATAAAAAGGAGCTAATGCGGTTAATTAGTCATGAAATGACTAAAAGATAATGGGTTTTTAAATGGTTACCTTATAAGGTAAACCATTGCAAATAATAAGGGTAAAATGGTACTTTGGTCATTTGTGGACAACAACCGTTAAATTGGGGAAAGACACATTATAGCTTGGGTTATAATGGGTCAAAGAAATCAATAGATGATTTAAAAGTAGAACGACTCTACGGTATAAACCGAAGTTAGTCATATAGATAAGATGGTAATAAATACCACCTCATAGAGTTTCATGGTCCTTTAGACCAAACGGGTCAAAAGGTGAAATTATCACCCTTTGACAATATCGACTAATAGTTTGTTGAGCTATGTGATCATAGAAATAAATATCGGATGGATATGTACATCGCTATCGCTTAGCGGCTACTAAGGCAAGGTATCAAAACGAATCAATATATTGATTCGAGCCAGGTATGTATAATTGGTCAAATCATCATTAGAACTTGAAGTTCAATGAGGGCTAAACAAGTTAAAATGGACATTGGGTTATCTTTTAAGTAAACCGAATGATTTAAGTTATTGTCATTGTGTTTTAAAAACATGATGGCTATTTAAACAAGATCCTAGTTTAAACAGTGGAATTTTGGTCAATTACGACATGAAAAGTCCTTTGTTGTAAAGAAAGGGTTTAAGATGACCAAAACGCCCTCGTAAGCAAAATCGAGTAAATGAACCTTAAGAGTCGTTTAAAAACAAGTTATATGATCAAGCAAATACTTTGAATAAGTATAGAGAATGAAAAGGGTAAATCTTGGGTCAAAAGACTCAATATGAGTCTTTGTCGTAAATTAGCAATCCGACGAGAAAAACTCGGATTATATAGATCATCTCATTAAGTTCACCACAAATTTAGTTGTGGTGGAAGATCACATAATAAGTAATGTGGTATAATAACGCTAGAAACGAATGAAAGCGTTTCATGCTCAAAATATGCCTAAATACCCTTAACGGGTCAAATTACGCATATGAGCGTAAACGGGTTTAAGATACGTAAGAAACCCGTGACTTGAACCTAATATGATAGGAATTATTGAAATTATGATTATCGTGAGAATAAGGATCAAACAAACATGTTTTGTTTGATAAAAACATGAACGGGTCAAAATTTGGCAAAAGGGCGATAAGCCGAAGACTTAAAAGTCTGAAATTTTATTATGAAGGTTGTTGGGTTTTAACTCCATTAGATGGAGAATTAAATTACGGACGCGTAGGAAAAAGAATCGGGTAAAACGGATCAATAACGAAGAAGTTATGGCCGTTTCCGTGAAATCAGATCGTGCTGGGAATATGCAGCAACATTCTGCTGAAAAGGGTGCCTAGCGTCACGCGACTCCCCTTGGCGTCACGCGACGCCTCCAAACTCAAAAAAATATTATTTTTTGTCATATTTAACCCCTATACTTGTTTGAACTTCATATTTAACCCCTGTACTTGTTTGAACTTCATATTTAACCCCTGTGCTTGTTTGAACTACATATTTGACTATCAAAACTAACTTTTAAGTTGGTTTTGATCATAGGTGATTGCCATGAGTGCCCGGATGAAGATCAAGCTCGATGAGGAACCGAACACGATAAAATACAAGCTTCCGCGCGACGTTTCGTTGTACCTTTTAAACGACGAATTCATATACAATGTGTTGTCAAACTTTTAAACTGTAAAAGTTTTAGTAAACCCGTTTTTCCGATGTATATGTAATCTAAATTACATGATTGTTTTCGTAAATAATACGCTAAACCTTGATTTATAAGAACGGGTGTTACAAGTTGGTATCAGAGCCTTGGTTTAAGAGATTCAAGTATGGTGGGAAAACTATGCTTGGACTTAAACCTTATGCTCTTAATAAAGATTGGTGTTCGGTTCAAGGCTTGATCGCAAATCCGGTAAGTACATGTATGTTAATAGTTTAGCATGCTAAAGTGTTGTAAACAACACATAGGGCTATCGTGTGATACACGTTACCCCAATTAAAATGATTGAAATAGTTGACGAAAATACGTGCGTTGACGCGTATAGTAGAAAAAGCCTTGTATTATAATACGGGCGATTATTAAGGTTGACGTTACTAACTTTTGTGAATGTCTTAATTGAAGGACACTCGCGTTTGAAGACGACGAGAGTCAAAGGAATTGTGGATACGATGATGGAACGGTCCGAAGCATGACAAGAGGAGCATGCTCACCGAGGACTAAATCGCGTAACGACCGCGAACAAGGTTAATGGCAAGGAACGCCCGTCGGGGCAAACATTACCAGGTGCACATTTTAAATAATCGCACGAATAGTAATATGCAACCAATAAGTAGAAATTGAAAGTTGCATATGTAGATTAAAAACTTGGAAAAAAAAAACCCGAATAGAAAATGTATTCGGGATATTGTTTCCAAGAGAAACAAATAGAGGCGTTACTTACATAGGGCGTGATGTGAAAACTATAAAAAGGTCATGTGTGTCATGTGTTAATCGCTTACTCTGGCCAAGTAAGTAGTGGCATATGATACCATGAACTTCTTATGGCGGACACGTTTACATCCGATGTAGTAAGGGCGGTGTGAATGGGACTAACTTAAAAGTACCCAAATGAATCAAATGAGCAAAATAATTGATAATAATGTAAACGCACAGCCGGGTGACGGAAGCGTATTACATTAGGATGATGAGCCCGAGTGAAGGGACAAAGAAGCATGTAAAATGATTTAGATGAGTATTGGGAGGGAGTGTACTTACACTCGAACCCAGAAAACGCAAGCATGAAAAATGATATAGACAAGTATTGGGAGGGAGTGTACTTACACTCGAACCCAGAAAACGCAAGCATGAAAAATGATATAGACGAGTATTGGGAGGGGGTGTACTTACACTCGAACCCAGAAAACGCAAGCATGAAAAATGATATAGACAAGTATTGGGAGGGAGTGTACTTACACTCGAACCCGGAAAATGCAAATATGTCCCTTAACGGGTCGTTTTTGGTAAAACGTCAAACTTAAGGGCAAAGTAGGAATATAAAAGTGAAGCGAAGTCTTAATGCATACCGGGAGGGTTGCAATAGAAATGACTTCGGTAAAACACCCGGTTGACGGGCAGGGATTAAACACATGCGTAAACCGAGAAACGGGAACTCGGATGGAAAGTTAAAAGATTCGGGTTTTGAGTCATAACTAAAAGACAACAAGATAATGTAAATAGAAATTTAAAAAAAAATAGTGTTCAACTATTTTAAAGTTAAACGGGTCGGATGTAATATCATGTCGGACAGCATGAGTAAACGCAAGCGGGATACTAGTAGCGTAAAAAGCAAAAGGATAATGAGCCCGGCAATGGGACATAATCAAATACGAATGTATGTAAACTAGATAATGGTGAGCATAAGATAAACCGATGCATAAATGACGTGAGAAGTCATAAAGTCGGAGAATTGTTCGAAAGAAAACGATGTAGCCTTAGACTACGGTCAAGGTCGAACGAAATCCAAAAAGTAAAGGTGAATGATTCTAAACATAAAAAGGGGTGTCTTAACGCCATATGCGTATATATAAACGTATACACAATTGAATAAAGACTCGAATAAAAGATGATCTACGGGATCATCATAACCTACGGGATATCAATTAGTGTAAAGGTCTGCGAGGCCTGAATGACCCACGGGTCATGAATTGAAGCAAAGGGATCATAAGGGCCTCGCCTTAAAGAGGCAAAAGCTTAAGGAAATAGCCTACGAGGTTAAGTGAAGGAACCTACGGGTTAATTAGATAAAGCGAGGGAATCGGTTGAGAATCCTCGCATAAAACTAAGACTGTAAAAGAATAAATTATGGATTGTCAATATCATGGTATGGATAATTGACAAAAGTTAAAGAAAAGATCCTACAACTAAAACTTTGGTTTTAGTAAGAAATAACGTCTTTACAAATATAAATTCTGGTAGGAATTTGAATAGTAAGTATGAAAGATTCAAGTCTTGACACTAATAGGCGCAAGACGACATATTCGAAGAGTGATACTTTTGAAAATGAAAGGTTGATACAAACTAAACATGATGTGACACGATCACGGTTAGGAAATGTAATGCGAAGTAAAATCACATTATAACCAAGCGAGCGGTAAAAGTAACGGATTCATAAAGAATTCAATAGTACATGAAAGCGATGGATATCGCTAAGATAACTAAACTAGTGAAAATAACGAGATTACGTTATTTCAAGTAGCACTATGTCGTATGAGTTATGTAGACAATTAGTAACCAAAAAGATGTTACCATACTTTTTGGTAATACTAACTATTGGATAAAAATATAAGTAATGCTTGAAAGATTTCTTGGATCGAATACATTGAGCTAAACTCAATGAATTATGTAAGAAAAGGTTTCGAGGACGAAACCTCTTTAAGGGGGGTAGACTTGTAACACCCCGAAAACGGGTTTGGTAATCAAACTCCGTTAATACTAAAAGACGGGTAAAGTACCGTTAGTGGTGAAATTTACCCGGTAAATATTAGGATTTATTTAATTAATCCTAATATTAAATAAAAAGTGAATAAAAGCTTTTAAGGAAATAAAATGGATAAAAGGCCCGGGTTAACGGGACCTAAAATAAACTTAGTCATAAATATTCCCGAACCCGCTAAGTTAACTAGGAATATTAAACCTAGTTAATAAGTGGGAATATTATTGAAAATAGTTAGGCTGTGACCTAATTAATAACTAACCAAACACGAGGGACCAAAGCCGGGTAACTTGAAAATGGAATTATAACTTAAAAAAAAATAACATAACACACACACTTGATGTGTGTGTGCGTGCGTGAAGTAGTCCAGGAGAAGGAGCAAGAGCTCCAAACCCTAGCTCAAACAATCTCAACAAATTGAAGCTCAAATCAAGACCCAAATCGATGCATGAACACATATAAATGATCACCTAGTCGTGGGGATCATAAGGTATGTCGAATTTCTAACATTCGTGAAGTTGTGAAAATTTTGATAATCATCCTAATCGTGAATTAGGTATGGATTAGAGGAGCTATGGCTAAATTAGTGATGTAGACATGCTTAGGAACTAAACCCTAAGTGAAAATCATACATATGATGTTATGATTTGAATGATTTGATGATTTCCCATATATATGTTAAGTGGGTTTTCATGATAAAATGATGAACACTTGAATTTGAGTGTTTAATTGTGAAATTTGAAAGATAGGATGCAAGACCTAGATGTTGTTTATAAACACTAGACATAGAGATTTGATTCTTGATGTAAATCTTGGTAAAATAGCTAGTTATGAACTAGTTAGTAAACATGTAGAATTATGCCCGTTAGGTGTTTGTTAAAATGCCTAAATGAGAAGTAAAGTGTTGAAATCCAAGTGAAACGCGTAATTGGCAAGCTTGACTAATTACATGAGATATGAGATAAAACGGGTTTTAATCATAATATTTATTTGCCTTAATCGTGCATATTATATGATTAAAGGTAGTTGACTTTATAAAGTCGAACTAACCTATGATGAAGTCAAATAGAAGTTTCGACATAAAGTCCGTAAGATGAAATAGTCATAATAGTGATGACTAATCTAACCATCTTACGAATTATGATGTTAGTTTGACTCTTGACAAGCTAGACGGAGGCTTGGGGAAAGAAGCGGGTCAAACGGATCGTATACGCGGAAAAGAGCATAATCCGGATACAAGGTAAGTAAAGCTTACACTCTAGTTATTTGATACCTATTGGTTTGATAGGTCGTGAATAGTAAGTCTTGTTTTAAATTATGATGTTCCGACACGGCAAGTGCGGTCCGGAACAAAAGACAATGGTCATAAATCATGTTTAATGGATAAAAAGGAGCTAATGCGGTTAATTAGTCATTAAATGACTAAAAGATAATGAGTTTTTAAATGGTTACCTTATAAGGTAAACCATTGCAAATAATAAGGGTAAAATGGTACTTTGGTCATTTGTGGACAACAACCGTTAAATTGGGGAAAGACACATTATAGCTTGGGTTATAATGGGTCAAAGAAATCAATAGATGATTTACAAGTAGAACGACTATACGGTGTAAACCGAAGTTAGTCATATAGATAAGATGGTAATAAATACCACCTCATAGAGTTTCATGGTCCTTTAGACCAAACGGGTCAAAAGGTGAAATTATCACCCTTTGACAATATCGACTAATAGTTTGTTGAGCTATGTGATCATAGAAATAAATATCGGATGGATATGTACATCGCTATCGCTTAGCGGCTACTAAGGCAAGGTATCAAAACGAATCAATATATTGATTCGAGCCAGGTATGTATAATTGGTCAAATCATCATTAGAACTTGAAGTTCAATGAGGGCTAAACAAGTTAAAATGGACATTGGGTTATCTTTTAAGTAAACCGAATGATTTAAGTTATTGTCATTGTGTTTTAAAAACATGATGGCTATTTAAACAAGATCCTAGTTTAAACAGTGGAATTTTGGTCAATTACGACATGAAAAGTCCTTTGTTGTAAAGAAAGGGTTTAAGATGACCAAAACGCCCTCGTAAGCAAAATCGAGTAAATGAACTTTAAGAGTCGTTTAAAAACAAGTTATATGATCAAGCAAATACTTTGAATAAGTATAGAGAATGAAAAGGGTAAATCTTGGGTCAAAAGACTCAATATGAGTCTTTGTCGTAAATTAGCAATCCGACGAGAAAAACTCGGATTATATAGATCATCTCATTAAGTTCACCACAAATTTAGTTGTGGTGGAAGATCACATAATAAGTAATGTGGTATAATAACGCTAGAAACGAATGAAAGCGTTTCATGCTCAAAATATGCCTAAATACCCTTAACGGGTCAAATTACGCATATGAGAGTAAACGGGTTTAAGATACGTAAGAAACCCGTGACTTGAACCTAATATGATAGGAATTATTGAAATTATGATTATCGTGAGAATAAGGATCAAACAAACATGTTTTGTTTGATAAAAACATGAACGGGTCAAAATTTGGCAAAAGGGCGATAAGCCGAAGACTTAAAAGTCTGAAATTTTATTATTAAGGTTGTTGGGTTTTAAATCCATTAGATGGAGAATTAAATTACGGACGCGTAGGAAAAAGAATCGGGTAAAACGGATCAATAACGAAGAAGTTATGGCCGTTTCCGTGAAATCAGATCGTGCTGGGAATATGCAGCAACATTCTGCTGAAAAGGGTGCCTAGCGTCACGCGACGCCCCTTGGCGTCACGCGACGCCTCCAAACTCAAAAAAAAATATTATTTTTGTCATATTTAACCCCTATACTTGTTTGAACTTCATATTTAACCCTTGTGCTTGTTTGAACTACATATTTGACTATCAAAACTAACTTTTAAGTTGGTTTTGATCATAGGTGATTGCCATGAGTGCCCGGATGAAGATCAAGCTCGATGAGGAACCGAACACGATAAAATACAAGCTTCCGCACGACGTTTCGTTGTACCTTTTAAACGACGAATTCATATACAATGTGTTGTCAAACTTTTAAACTGTAAAAGTTTTAGTAAACCCGTTTTTCCGATGTATATGTAATCTAAATTACATGATTGTTTTCGTAAATAATACGCTAAACCTTGTTTTATAAGAACGGGTGTTACACTATTTGAACAAAGGAACCCTTCTTGCTCCAGTTCTTCCCCGATTTTTGGTTAGTCATTCTTGCTCCACTTCTTCCTCGATCTTGCTCCAGTCCTTGCCCGATTTTTTGTTACTTTACTGATAAAATTCTTCAGTTAGTGATCTGAATTTCGGAATGCTATTATTGGATATTCATTACTTACTTTCAGTTAGTAATATGAGAATCGAAATGATGGACTTAAATCTGATGTATGTGCTTTTATTTTATGTGAAAGTTTCTTTTAATATGCCCACGATTTTATGGTTTCAGCACTGATTTAGTATTAGAAAAAGGGTTTCAGTACTGATTCATTATTAAAATAGTATGTTCGGTATTTCAAATAGCTTAAAGTCTAAACACCATCATAATCCCTCTTTAGCTTTAGCCATGGGTGAAGCTTTTAAGGGGCGGGAAGGGGCGGCCGACCCTCCGTACTTTTCGCTTAGTAGTGGAGAGTATGTAGTTTTCGTATAGAAATTTTTGGGTATATACGTTTTTGACCCCCAGTTTTATTGAAATTTTTAGACCCGATGACTTCCGTCTCCTGGTCGGAAATCTCAAGCTTCGCCACCCCCTTAGTAGGCTGCAACTTCATTAGTCTAGTTATTACTTTTCTGTTAGCAATACCACAAATACAAAATTAAAATAAGTAGCCTAAGATTAAATATAAATAACATCATATACCTGCTGCAGAAAACTTGCAACTTTTTTAACCTTAGCCTTCTCTTGTATCAACTATCCTTTCTCTGAGTTAACTAAACTACTAGAACTTCAACCTATAATGACATGGAAGTGAACAAAGAAATAGAGAAACTGTTTAGGAACTAATTTATTTTTAATCATCAAAAAGACGATGCGCTAATAACTTATAGACGACAAATGACAAAACTAAGCATTCACTATCACCTAAGTAGGTTTAAAGTGCACGCATAATGCATGATGCTCACGATGCGATGACACAAACACATCAAGCCATCAAGTAAAGTGATTCATTGAGATTATGGGAATGTACGCAGTATGAAGTTGTACCGTTTCGACGCGAACCGTTTCGAGCCGTACCGTTTCGAATCGAACCGTTCTGACACGAACCGTTTTGACCCGTACCATTTCGAATCGAACCGTTTCGGTTTGACTTACCAACAGTCAATGCTTCTCTTGATTTTTTTGTGAAATGTCCTCATTTGCAGCCTTTGTATTAATGTGGTTAAGGTAATGATCAGTGGGTTTAAATTTTTTTTTTTAAGTTGTATGGTCTTTGCCTTGCTTTTTTTTAAGTTCGACGACAGAAACAAACATATGACTTGGGTTTCGATTTTCATGGATTCAGGACCTGTCATCGCAATTGAAGATAGGAGCCATAGAAGGCCACACACATGCTTCAAGGTACTCTTTAATCGTTGTTGTCTCCAGACCTATAGCATGAAGGTAGTTTTAATTCTCTTTGAAGGGCTCATGAAAATTGCAATGTACAATTTGTTTTAGCAACTCTTTAATCGGCCTCTCTAAAAAGATTGTCGGTTGTATATTACAGGTTACAAAAGACAATTGCTTCCCGGTCTGTCGTTGCTTACTTTCGGTAATATTTTAATTTAGTGAGCAGTATATTTGTAAAATGTCACATACCGCTATTAGTTTCATGTTTACGGTTGTCTTTATAATTGACTGATCATATATGAATGTTTACTACTTACATATTCTTTAGTGTTTTATGAAATGTCACCACAACGGTCGCGTGGCAAACGCCCATTGAGCGATAGTGTGTACGAAGTTGGTGAATCTTCACATGTTCGCCCATCCCGTAGAATGTCGCAACTTATGCAATCAGTTATTGGTGACAACTCTGCCGCATCTTCGATGATTTGGAGGCCACTTCCTGTGTATTTAGATTCTGGGGACTGCCATTTCGTATGTGAGTTCTGTAGTGCAATGTTCTGGTTTGGAGAAAGAGTTTTATATGCTTCCCGTAGTGAACGACCACGGTATAATCAATGTTGTAAATCGGGTTGTGTAAGGCTGCCATTTCCTCTTAATCCACCAATTGTCATCAGGCAACTTTTTGAAAATTCTCATTTCATGGAAAATATTAGAGCATACAATAATATGTTTTCCATGACATCGTTTGGAGCAGACATCGATGATACCATTAACGATGGTCGTGGTCCCTACGTCTTTAAAGTTTCAGGCCAGGTTTCACATTGGATTGGATCTTTATGTCCTCCGTCAAACGAGAAACCCCGTTTTCTTCAAATGTATATTTATGATACAGCAAATGAAGTTTCAAATAGGCTTCGCTTCTTTACTAACTCAAGCGGCCAGAATCTTTCAACTGCAATTGTAAGTGATCTAAGTGAAACGCTTCATTCTTGCAATGAATATGCTCGCCTTTTTAAGAATTCAATTGAATTGTGTGGTAACGGAAATGCCGTTGACTTCGGTATCCGTCTTTATAACAATGTCCCCGATCGAAGATATGAACCTCCTGCACCTGGTACATTAGGTGGCATCGTACGTGCTGATGATTCAAATATTAGCAATTATGATATTGTTCTTCACAAAAAGGTCGGCACTCCTCAAAGAGTAAGCAAACTTCATCCATCTTACATGCCTTTGCAATATCCTCTGCTTTTCCCTTTTGCTGAGCAAGGTTGGTCTCCAAGCCTTCGATTGCATATGCCTGGTCATTCACAAAACAAAAAAAATGACTATCAACATGTACTACAGTTATCAACTTCATGACCGTCAAAATGTGTGTTCTCTTTTACTAAAAGGTGGTCGATTATTTCAACAGTATTTAGTGGACGCATATATATGCATAGAACAGAGTAGGTTGGAATACATAAATGCCAACCAAGATTTGTTCCGTTCAGAGTATGTCTCTGGTCTCTATGATGCCCTTTCTAGAGGTGATACAAATTGCCACAATATAGGCAAGCGAATCTTTTTACCATCTTCGTTCACAGGGGGGCCACGGTATATGTATAAGCATTATCAGGATGCCCTAGCAATATGCAGGGTCTTTGGTAATCCCCAGTACTTCATTACATTCACATGCAATGTTAAATGGCCCGAAATCGTTAGACACTTTATTGCCATTGGTTGCACGCATTCTGAAGATCGTCCTGATATTGTAGCACGCGTTTTCCAAATGAAAGTTCAGGAGTTTATTAAGTTTATAAAAGAGGATAAAACGTTTGGTGACGTTGCGGCATGTTAGTATTTCTTTTCCTTTGTTATTTATTTGTCTTCACTTTGTTCACTTATGTTCCTAACAATTTGTTTTATTATTTCTCCCTCAGACATGTATACTATTGAATTTCAAAAGAGAGGTCTACCACACTGCCACACCCTACTCTGGGTAACCGCTCCTTTCAGAATACAAGATGCCTCAGAAGTTGACCCCTATGTTACTGCTGAGTTTCCAAACCCTGACACAGAATCTTCTTTATATAAAACTATTACAGAGTGTATGGTTCACGGCCCATGTGGCTTGCTCAATCCAAAGGCTCCGTGTATGCGTGATGGTACATGTTCCAAAAGTTTTCCGAAAAACTTCGAACCTGTTACCTGGTTTAACAAAGAAGGATATGTTCATTATAAACGATCACCCAATGGCCATCATGTGTTGAGGAATGGCATTCAAATTGACAATGGTTATGTTGTCCCTTATAACAAACGTTTGTCTAGCCGTTTCAACGCCCATATAAACGTAGAATACTGTGGATGGAACATGATGATTAAGTACTTATTCAAATACATATCAAAAGGAGCAGATCGTGTTAGATTTGCAATTCAGCGAGCCGAACAGGATTCAACATCTACATCCACAAATGGTCATTCGTCGGTTGATGAGATTAAAAATTTTGTAGACGAAAGATTTATTTGCCCACACGAGGCGGCATGGAGAATTTTGAACTTCGCAATTCATGAACGCAATCCTGCTGTGCAAATACTAGCAGTCCACTTAGAGGGAATGCAAAACGTCACTTTCAGAGACAATATCAAATTACAGTCCATTATCAACAACCCGTATTTTGGGAAGACGACTTTAACCGAGTGGTTGTCTAACAACAACTCAGAAACAGAATCAGAAGGATGAAATCTCACCTACACTGAATACCCTTCCAAATATCGCTGGGATGCATCTGGGAAAGTATGGATTCATCGAGCACAGCTACGTTCTCCAGCAATAGGACGTCTTACGTATGTTCATCCCACTTCAGGGGAGTTGTTTTATCTGCGCATGTTGCTATGTCATCAAAGAGGTTGTAAGTCGTTTGCAGACATACGCACAGTTTCAAACACTACACATGCAACTTTTCGAGATGCATGTGAGGTACTGGGTTTAATAGGTGATGATAGAGAATGGAAAACAACCTTTATTGATGCTTCTACTTGGGCCACATCGTCTGAATTAAGATCACTTTTTGTTCATATGCTTTTGTTTTGCGAGGTAAATAAACCTCTACTGTTATGGGAAACTGAATAGAAAAAGATGTCTGATGACATACGTCTGTCAATTAATGGTTCTTCTCGAAATGCCAATTTATTTGTAAATGACTTCGATTTACAACAACAAGTATTGTTGGAAATTGAAAAGCTGCTAAGGTCTGCTACTCCATCGAAGTCACTTAAGAATTTTGGTCTTCCCATGCCATCTGAGGCTGTCCTTGCAACATTGAGAAACCGACTTCTAATGGAACAAACAAGTTATGACTGACCAGCTTTAGCTGCTCAACACTCTCAAATGCACGCATCACTCAATGCAGATCAATTATGTGTCTATCATGATGCGATACATCCACACACCAGTGAAACTCAGGTGCTGCTATTTGTTTACGGCCATGGCAGAACGGGAAAAACTTTCTTGTGGAATACAATAATATCCTTCTTTAGGTCTATTGGCAAAATTGTGCTTGCAGTTGCTGCCTCAGGAATTGCCTCTCTTTTGTTGCCCTCTGGTAGGACAGCTCACTCCCGGTTCCACATACCAATAGAGTTAACAGATCAGTCAACATGTTTCATAAAAAAAATACACAACTTGCTGATCTTCTAAAGCAGACGACGATAATAATTTGGGATGAGGCGCCAATGAGTGATCGTCGGTGTTTTGAATGCCTTGATAGAACATTGAAAGACATTCTTGACAATGTTGCACGTCTATTTGGTGGTAAGTCTGTACTTCTTGGAGGTGATTTTCGTCAAACACTCCCGGTGAAATCCAGAGGCACACGATCAGAGATCATTGCCTCAATGTTACCAATGGCCTACTTAAGGCAGTTTTTTTCAAAGTGTATAAATTAAACGAGAACATGCGTGTTAGAGGTGATGCTCAAAACCCAACATCTATGCAAGATTCCAACAACTTCGCTTCATGGCTACTAGACATTGGGAATGGGTTAGTAGGAGATCCTGATGTGCAAGATCCACATAACACACAGACCATTCAGATTCCTTCTAACTTTCTAATTGAACCTGGTGAAAATGGCGTCCGTTCTCTTATCAACTTTGTCTATGATGAATTCATACTTAATTATCCATCAGCTGAGAATTTATCAAATAGAGCCATTGTTTACCCGAAGAATGAAACAACAGATGAAATAAACAAAATCGTGTTGAATCTAACTCCTGGAGAAACAAGATCTTATATCAGTTATGATTCAATGATACCATATGCGCAAAACACAACAGATGTTGATGCCTTATATCCACAAGAATATCTAAACGAGCTAAGTTTTCCTGGCATCCCCCCTCATCGACTAGATTTAAAAATCAATACACCTGTCATGCTTATTCGTAACATAAACCAAACGCTAGGTCTATGCAATGGTACTCGATTGTTAATATCTCAATTATTGCAGACTATCATAGAAGCACGCATAATAACTGGTACTTCAACAGGTAATCGTGTATATACCCAAGAATTAAATTTGTACATAAGACTAGTGATTTACCTTTTTCATTTATAAGAAGACAATTTCCATTGAAAATATGTTATGCTATGACTATAAACAAAAGCCAAGGTCAATCTCTTAACAAAATCGGCATACATCTTCCTGAACCAGTATTTACTCATGGTCAATTATACGTTGCCCTTTCCCGAGCAACTTCTCCATCTTCACTTAAAATTCTTATCACATCTTCTAACACCACCTATAAAGACTGTACCAAAAATGTTGTTTTTTCTGACTTGATGAGTAAAGTAGATGACCATCAGGTTCTTCTCATAAAATACTCATTTCATACATGTTTGTTTTGTCATTGTAATATATTAATCTTTGATGCACACCGTTTTAGACTCTATTCAATCTAATATATTTAATCTACTTTCCATCTCAACATGATTTTTTTCCTATAATCACATCCCAGGTTCCTACAAATGTTGACTGAAAAGATATCCTCCTTAGAGCTGGGTTCACCAAGAATCACAATTGAAGTGCCCACTCTCAGATTGGAAACCACATATGCACTCAAACAAAAGCTGCCACACTTTTGTCAATAATGTGAGTTTATATTTGCTTAACATTTACATCACCTCTATCCATTTTTCTCCTATAAGTCAGGGATATTTTCATCTTTTTTTTTACCTTAAAGGGCAATTTGGTCTTTTTCAACGGTATTCGGTCTTTTTATATAAAGTGAAAAAGACCGAATTGCCCTTCAAGTTAGCATAAAATATGAAAACACCCCTAACTTAGCTGAGAAAAATGGATGGAGTTAACAAGCCAAATGAAAATGACAACATTTCAAACCTTTTGGATCCAGCTGCGGAAAAACAAACCTTTGGACGAAAGTCGAAAACTTGCCAAACCACTGGGACGAAAATGGCATATCACTCATTTTGGTTTAACAACTTTGTTTGGTGACAAAAATGTTGATCTTGTTGATTTATTCATGTATTGACTTATATGTTTATTTGTTTGTTAAGTATTCATATATTTATTTATTATTGAGTTAATTGCCAAAATCGTCCCTGAGGTTTGGGCACGTTTGCCATTTTCGTCCAAAATGACATTTTTCTACCAAATTGCCCCCAACGTTTGTAACTTTTTGCCATTTTCATCCAAACCACTAACTTAGTTTTTTTTTTTTTTTTTTTTTGTTAAGTTGAGGATATTTGGATGAAACTGGCAAATATAAAACCACTGGGACGATTTTGGCAATTTACTAAAACCCTTTTTAATTTCTTTTATTTAATTATTTTTGTTACATATATAATAAAAAAGAATATATATGGAGTTTTTAGGAAAAAAAATTAATAGTTTTGTCACATAATTTTTATAAATTTTCATCCAAATCGCTAACTCAGCTTATTTTTTCTGTTAAGGTGAATGATGTTTTAAATTTTATAAATTAAGACAGAAATTAATTTACAGCTTCTTTATATAAATCAGTTTTATAAAGAGAAAACGTCATTGATGTGCAACACATAACAATCGATTACAACATTTAGTATTTATCAGATGTAGAGACAGAAAAAAAATTGTAAAACGTTATATATTATTTAAATGTGTTGAGCACCTAGGAAATATGTTGATAGAAATAAAATATTTATTTAATTAAGATTATGAGGGTAACTAACTAATATTTATTTTGAGTGGCTTGAGTAAAGAAACTTTTGGTTCATAGCATTATAATTACAATTTGGTGGGTAATTTTAAGGTTTGGTAACGATACGTTGTTTGATAGGGGGGGGTGGGCACTGTTTTTCCTTAGGAGCGAATTTAAAAGAGTAGAAGATGAATTACAAACTTGGTACATATGATAAGATTTTTTTTATTTGACCTTTTTCAATAAGGTCACCAGCATTTTAGTTTTATAAAATTTAGAGGTTTAAGTAGATTTTATTTTTATAAAACTGATCTATATAAAAGATTAGAAATTAATTTCTGTCTTAGTTTATAAACATCCTTCGCTTTAATAGAAAAATTAACTTAGTTAGTGGTTGGATGAAAATTTATAAAAATTATGTGACAAATCTATTATTTTATTCATATAAAAATTGCATGTATATTCTTTTTTATTATGTATGTAACAAAATTAATTAAATAAAAGAAATTTAAAAGAGTTTGAGTAAATGGCCAAAATCGTCCCTGTGGTTTTATATTTGCCAGTTTCATCTAAATATCCTCAACTTAACAGAAAAAATAAACTAAGTTAGTGGTTTGGATGAAAATGGCAAAAAGTTACAAACGTTAGGGGCAATTTGGTACAAAAAGTGTCATTTTGGACGAAAATGGCAAACATGTCCAAACCTCAGGGACAATTTTGGCAATTAACTCTTTATTATTTATGTTGAGAAATTATTTATCAAAATTTAACACTCATAAAAATATAGCAACATAAATGATTTTATGTTATTATTCCTTGAAACAATAATCCAAATCCAAATCATATTTATGTCATCATTTAATTATTTACTTATTTATTTTGGTTAGGAATTTATATATCAAATATTGTTTTAAACAAAAGTCTCTAAATAAAAGAACCTAAGTCCATAGTCTTTGTAGGATCGTATTCTGACCCGAACGAGTCTATCAGAGGAGTCTCGATCAGTTACAGGTGAGGAAAACAAGTAACCAACGTAGAAACAGCTAGATCTTCACTTTAAACACACTTTTGATTGATATTACAGCGTTTACAATCAAATCTCACACCGGCAGTACCTCGGTATGGAAAACAAGAAGTGTTCCAAATGATTTCGCTCCTAGGGTATATATAGGGACTAGGTTTCGCTCATATGGACATGTCCACAAAAGCGAAACCCCCCATTGTACATATAAGCGAAACCATCTATTAGGTTTCCCACATACGGACATGTGGTTTCCCACATATGGACATGTGGTTTCCCATATATGGACATGTCCATATATGTGAAATCAACTTTCTCGGGAAATCTCGTACAATGTGCCCTAATCTAACATTCTAAGACTAAGACTCGATACAAGACGAAGTCGACAGATGTAGTGCACCAACAGACTCCCCCTCAGATGTTGACGAGTCTTAAGTGTCGAGTCTTCGCATCTTTAGTCTTGATCTGTCTCTGGGCTTCACTCTCTCAGTCTCTTATTGCAGGACTTCAGACTCCTCCTTGCGACATGCTGGCATTTCTTCAGTTCATCAGCATCATCAGTTTTAGGATTGTTGTCTGGCTTTCTATCTCACAGCTTCTCAAGATCAACCAGCTTGATTCTTCATGTTCCAAGATCGTTGCCTGACTACCTCCAATCAGAGTCCTCAGGTATCAGAACCTGACTTTCATCCAGTTCAGATCTCAGGAACGAATACCCTGGCTCATCTTATCCTGCAAAACTCTACCTCAAAGTAAATTTCACTCACATATATATTTCAAACATATAAACTTGCACTAACTCAGACTCCTTCAAAGTCCAAACAAAATGATTTTTCAAACTGATGAACCACTTGAATGTTTGATAAAAATAATCAGTTTTAAAACTAACTCCCCCTCAAATTATACTCATCATGTTTAGCACTCAGAATTTTGAAAATCAGCTTTCCAATACCAGTTGTCAAAAATCTTTTTGAGTTTTCTGAAACTTTATGCTAAAACACACTGAAAATTTTTTAGATTTTGAAATAAAGAAACATGAATGCAATAACAGAAATTAAATGCAGAAATGAAATATGTACAAACATATTTTTGTGAGTTTGCGAAAGAGGATCATATAAGTTTTTGTGACCAATCACTAGCACCGTTAAGCTTTAACATTTTAAGCTCTAAACGATTCACATCGATTGACGATATATTTGTCCACTTAAACTCAATCTAAAAACTTTCAAAATGCTTACCGATACGTTAAGATATATTTAGATAACACTAAATTCTTATGGACCCCACGATCTCAGCATATCCCCTCATCATGCAATACACTAGCTCAAGTAATGCCTTTAAACTTTATCAACTGTGATTTGTGCGAAAATAAAGCTGAATGTTTAAACATTAACAATCAGGTCGATACTTCCGTATACGCAGAGAAAGTCCAATGTTTAAACAAAATAAGAAAAATAAAACAAGTTGAAGTTGTTTAGGCTTTAACCACCAGGTCGATACTCCCGTATACGCAGAGGTGATCCAAAGCTTAAACGAAACACCAAAGAAAATAAAACAGAACGTTTAGGCAACAACATCCAGGTCGATACTCACGTATACGCAGAGGATGTCCGATGCTTAAACAAAATAAAGAAATAAAACAAGTTTAAATCTTTGCAAAATGAAATGCATAATCACAGCGACTTTTCAGCAAAGTTGTGAAAGTTCACAAACTTAACCAGTTTTATGTCTTTCGACAATCAACGATTACTGAGTAGGCACACAATCAAGAAGGACAAAACTAAGTACTATGCTTTTGACCATGTTTCCCACTAGAACTAGGCTTTTTCATTTAAGTTTGTATCGTTATCGCAAATCTACTAATCTAGCTAAGCCTACCGTCACATCTTTAGTGAGACCGTTTATCACATTTTATCACTCCATTTCTTTAGCATGCTGTGACAGTCCAACTGATCTACTATCATTTCCTCTTTTTACAACAAAACTCATTTTTGATTTTATCATGTTTTTGTCCTTTTCAAATTTTCAAATGTTTTTGGATTTTCAGAAATTTCTACTCCCCCTAAAATGCAAACACATTTCAGGAAATTTGAAAACAAACTATACAAGCAAAATGACAACTGATATCGAATCACTTCAAATCGCCATCCACTTGGCATAAACAATCAGCACTCCCCCTTACACAAAACTATTTTCTCATTATGATTTCAAAACAATGAAGTTTGTTTTAACCAAAATGATTTTTCTGGAAAATAAGTTTTGTTGGTTTTACCACTTGTAGGTTCGGGGTTTGGTTCATCATATTGTTCATTCAATCTCTTGTAACAAGATTACATCAAGTTCAAACTAATGACCTTGAGTAATCACTTTGTCATAATCAAACTCTTACCACTTGTAAGACTATCCAACATTTAAAACACATGTAGGAATAAAACATCTACACAAACCATTTTACCAATCAAGATGCCGATTCCTGCTTCTCACTTAACAACCTGGAAGCTCCGGCAAGTCACACTTAACCTGTAAAAATTTAACAAAATTTAAGATTCATTTACACAATCAATTTTTAAGAAAGATGCCGATTCCTGATCCACGATTACAAACTTGGGATCTCCGGCAAGTCAGGTTTTTCAATGAAAGAAAATATCCACCCAAGCCTGACCAGCCTTGGGTGTTTTCAATTCAGATTCAGTTGGAGTATAAGTTTCCTTCTTTGTAGCGTAAAAATCTTTAACTCCTTTAACCTTCCCATCGACCATTTTTCCGAAAATTTTCTTTACATTCCCATTAAAAGCTTTTTCAACATCAAATTCATTCTTTTCGGAATAAAATTGATTTGAGATCTCAACCTTTCCAACCTTTGATTTAAAATTTTCAGCTCTCAATGGTGGAAAATGAACATCATCCATTAGAGGCACTGAGTTTTCAACACTCTCATCAAACTGTGGCTCCTCTGATTTTGTGGAATCAGATTCATCGCCAGACTTTACTTCTGATTTCTTAACAACCCATTTTTGGTTGTCAAGTTTCACACTTCGTTTGTAAAATCTCTTCGAACATTCACCAACTTCAAATGTTGAATTTTTGAAAACTTTAAATTTTTCAGTTGGTGGTTCGGTTTTATCAACAACAACTTCTTTCAGTTTTCCAGAAACTCCCTGTTTTGTTTTGGTCGATTTAGGACAATTCCATGCAATGTGTCCAACTTCGTTGCATCTAAAACAGGTTCTGGTTTCTGTTCTCTGAACTTCATTCTTCTTTTTCTCAGCAAGAAATTCTTGATTTGACTGTTTCCAGAATGAGCTCTTTGCTTCTTCTTCATGACTAGTTCCTGCAACATATGTCATTTTTGATTTATAATCTCGAACATATTTTTCATTTTTATAGTTTTCAGGTGGAATAAAACCTAAGCCTTTCTTTTTGTAGCTACGATTTTGGTTAGGTTTCTTTTGAAAACCAGAACCAGAATTGTAACCCTTTTTCTTGTTTAAACGTTGTTGTGCTCTTGAGGTGTAAGGTCTTGGTTTTCTTGTAAGATTTTCATCTTTTATTTCAGAAATACTAATTTCTGTTAGTTTGAAAACCTTTTTGATCATTTATGGTTTAACACCTCTTATTGGAAACTCTTTATCAAAATATAATTTGTCAGAATCATTCAAAGTATATACAACTTCAAATGTTTCGTCATTCAAATTAGATTTTGACAACAACAATTCTTTACTATACACCTGTTTTCCCGAAGACTTTGAACTCTTGACAGACAAACTCGAACTTCTGACTGACTGACACGAACTTTCGGAGTCGGACTTTGACTCTGACTCCTCATCCTTATCCAACACCTGATCGACCACTCGTTTTATAAGTTCGGACTCATGATCTGTGTCGGACGCTGTGAACGTGATGTCAACACTGTCAGGTAAAACATTGGTTATCTCAGATTCTAACTTAATATTGACTGCCTATTTTAGTTCTTCCTCGTTAGGTTTTCTAGGCGAGTACCCTTCCCAAATCGGAGGCGGACACTTATTATAACAGACACCCTGTTTCTTACCAGTATCCTTTTTCTTCTTTGGCTTTGTTTCTTCACCTTTAAACGTTTCAAATCCTTCAACTGTTGGATAAATTCTATCAATTTTGTAGTCACAACCTTTGTAACTTTGCAGCAATCTTCTGATTCTTTCATTCTCAGTTGCTTCACTATCCAACTCTTTCTTCCACTTTGCACATTCTTCTATGTACAAGTTGATCTCTTTCTGCTTTGTCATCATAGTAGCATTCAACATCTTCAAAGCTTTCTCTCTTTCAGAGTTAGTCTTTTCCAGACTATTCACAGTTCTGTTCAATACATCATATGACTGTTTCAAATTTTTTACATCAAACAACAACTTTTCTTTCAACTTTTCTAACTCACTAAACCTCTCATCTTTTTCTATACATTGTTTACATGACTCTAAACAAGTAAGACAGGGTTTTGTGATTTCAACGATCTTCTCAACTTCAACTATCTTTTCAACTTCCACAATCTTCTCAATCACTTTGACCTCTTTCATTTCCTTTGCAGCTTTCCTTTCTTTCAGTTTCTTCAATTTTTCTGCAAAATAAAATTCAAAAGTGTCAGAAGATAAATGAGTTTTTCCCAAATTTATCTGTTCTATCTCTTCATCACTATCACTTGTTTCTGATGAACTGTTTTCAGATGAAACAGATCTTTCATCTTCATTTTTCTCTTCATCAGATAATACTTCCATCCATTCCTTCAACATTTCTTGCTTTTGAACAATATGTGCAATAAAAGCTTGAACATTTGAATCAGCTGGAATGAATTTGTCCCAGCTAAAACCTTCAGCCATTTTCTCATCATCTTGATCAACGATGCCATAATAAGCTTTCCTGTTTGCATCCTCGATCATTCTTCCATGTGCCGTTTGAGTTTCTTTTTGTTGATTCGGTTGATGAGTGATCTGCTGATAGATAGTTTTCCTATAATAATCATCTTTCCCAGATGACTCCTTTACTCCTCTCGGCTCCTGATTCTTGCACTCTCTTTTAAAGTGGCCTTTCTCCCTGCAACGAAAACAAACAACTTTAGATTTATCAAATCCTAGATTAGAAAGGTTTGCATCCAAGAAATCATTTCTTCCTGTAACCAATCTAAATTTTTCTGCTCTCCTCAAAACACTAGCTAAGGCTCATTTAATATCCATCAGTTCCAGCTCCTCTGCATCGATTTGGTCATAATATTCCTTTGTGAGCATCGGATTACCAATTCTTCCGGCAATCAACCCTTCATAAGACTCTAATGCAGTGACCAATAATCCCATATGATTCTTTACAATCTCTTCAGAATAATTTTGTCCATTTTGAAGATGTAAAGCCACATTGCACTGAATTAGATGACCATTTCCAGCAGATGAACTTTGAACACTTGGAGGATTCACCATTGAGAACCCACTAATATTGACTGATCCTTGACTGCTTGGTGTAGATTGATTTCCAGCACTAAATGCAGTTTGTATCTTTGGACTTGCTTCAACAGTTTGAACATTTCCTTTATAGTACAATTTAATATCTTGTTGATGAGTAGAACTGTTCATTCTAGCAATTTTCTGCTGCTCCAGATCCTGTGCCTCCAGCTTCTCGATAAACTGTGCAATTGATAACCTACTAAACTGTCCGAAATTCTTCAATATCATCAGATATGTACCCCATTCCTTTTGTGGTAACGCATCAGCAAGCTTTTCAACCCATTCTGCTGGAGTTTTTGTAATCTTTAACTGTGACATGGTGCGAACAAGATGACAATATCTTTCAATAAGAGTCTTTGTTGTTTCACCAGGCATGCACGCAAATAATTCAAACTCCTTTTTCAGCAATGCTGCTTTACTCTGAAGCATCTCAGTACTTCCTTCGTATTTCTTTTTAAGAGCTTCCCAGATAGAGTAAGCATTGTCATCATGTTGAAGCAACACAAATATATCCTCCTTTACTGCTTGTTGTAACAGATTGATCATCATTTTCTCTCCTTTATAACTATCTATTTCTTGCTCTGTGAATTCTGAAATGATTTTATCGACTCCCACTGAATTCTTTGGCCTCTCATATTCAGTTTCGATGCTCTCCCAAGCTTTTAGATGATTCGCCTGAACCCAATTTTCAAACCGTTTCTTCCATCCGTGATAATCTTCAATTCCCATAAGTTTCGGGGGTTTTTGCATTGTTCCGGTTTCATTTTCCATTGTCATGGCCTTAGTAATGTCGGATGGACTAGCCGGGGTTGTAGCAAATGCGTTGTAAAACTCAGTATCCATGATGACTTATCACGTTTTTCAAGATCAGTGACAAATAAGCGAAATCAGATGTTTGTGCACAAAGAGCGAAAACCCAGATGTTCAAATGAGCGAAACTACTGATGTTCAAATGAGCGAAACTACTTGATGTCCTTATAAGCGAAACTACTGATGTTCAAATGAGCGAAACTACTTGATGTCCTTATAAGCGAAACTACTGATGTTCAAATGAGCGAAACTACTTGATGTCCTTATAAGCGAAACTACTGATGTTCAAATGAACGAAACTACTTGATGTCCTTATAAGCGAAATTACTGATGTTCAAATGAACGAAACTAGTCACTTGGGAGGTCCTTTGGAGCGAAACTAGCTACTTAGGAGGTCCTTTGGAGCGAAACTAGCCACATAGGATTGACACATAAGCGAAACCTGATGTATGTAAAAGCGAAATCACTGGTTATTCGTATGAGCGAAACCAACTCGGGGGTTATTTTGGACCATTTTTAGTGTGAATTATAAGCTTAAACTTTCAGGGATTTGTCAATGATCAATTTCCTTTAGTCTGTGAAAATTTGAATGAATTTCGACCGATAAATCTTTCTGAAATGATGAAAGAAGATGTAGAAGTAAGAATTTATGATGAAATCCAGCAAATCTCTGTAGAACTCCTCCTCCTGAAGCTCTGATACCACTTGTAGGATAGTATTCTGACCCGAACGAGTCTATCAGAGGAGTCTTTACAGGTGCGGAAAACAAGTAACCAACGTAGAAACAGCTAGATCTTCACTTTAAACACACTTTTGATTGATATTACAGCGTTTACAATCAAATCTCACACCGGCAGCACCTCGGTATGGAAAACAAGAAGTGTTCCAAATGATTTCGCTCCTAGGGTATATATAGGGACTAGGTTTCGCTCATATGGACATGTCCACAAAAGCGAAACCCCCCATTGTACATATAAGCGAAACCATCTATTAGGTTTCCCACATACGGACATGTTGTTTCCCACATATGGACATGTGGTTTCCCACATATGGACATGTCCATATATGTGAAATCAACTTTCTCGGGAAATCTCGTACAATGTGCCCTAATCTAACATTCTAAGACTAAGACTCGATACAAGACGAAGTCGACAGATGTAGTGCACCAACAGTCTTGTTTATGTCTTTCCGTTGTTTATGATTTATTATTGTATTTTTTAGGGTAATTTCATTCGGATTGTTCTTTTTCCATCACGGTATCGTTCATGGATTATCTTCACAAACAGTGAGTAGATATTTTCTCCTTTTTACTTTAAAATATTTTGGGGTATTTCATCGTTCCTTAAACTCATATTCATTTTATTCGATACATCAAGCATGCAAAATTCATTGTGTAGAATATGTGTTACGTGTTTATTAGTTGTTGAGAATTTATGTGGTAGTTAAATTAGTTAAGCAAAAGTCAAACATAACTATGGATCCATTGGTTAACCATTTACCCATCCATGGCTATGGGTGATTGGAACCACTCTCATTCAGTCTAACTCCTCAGAGACGGGGACACAAGCAAGTATTGGTATATTTAATTTGTTATTCATTATTTGGATTATTCAATTTACATATGAATTGCATGATTATTTTTAAAATAATTTATTATGTTTATTTAAAATTAGATTTACTCACCAACTCTCATAGTTAAACCAAATGTTTTGCATGTGGTACAAGAAATGAGGTTTCAAGATGCATGGATTAAAGTCACATAGGATTTACCTTAGAAGTTAATAATGAAATTTCCTATGTAACCCACTAAATTAGTATTAAATTTGCAAAAATGTTTACAACAGAACTAGAACTTGCACTACGTTAGGGGGGACAATACCTTACTCCTTAGTACCACCATCCTACAACCCTTGATCATCAATTATATTAGTTTCGAGGTTAAGAAATTTAATATGAGAAGAAAAAGAAGAAAGAACATAACGGTGAACAATAAAAATAATAGATAGTTTATAACTTCTCAATTTTTTTTTGCCTCTCACTAATTTGGAAAAAAACACACTTTATCTTACACATTTAAAAATTTACTCTACATGTGTTAAAATTTATCATACATATATCTATGTATATCGAAATTTATTCCACACTTTATCCTACACGTGCCGAAATTTATCCTACACTTAACCTTACATATATTGAAAATTGTCTACATCTTACAAGGTAAATGTGAGGTTGTCTGTATCTTACCCTATCTTAGCTTTGCTATTTGTGGGATTTACCGAGTATGATGATCATATAGAAAATTGTCCTTCATCGTAAATTAGATTATCTTAAAAGCATATAATTTAAAAAATGAGTTACAAGTTTAATTAATGAGGTAATCTAGGGGTACGCAATAAATTAATTAAAATTATAAATTTACCTATATATCCTTATAATAATATTAAATACACCTATTAAGTTGAGCATTTCTATCAGTTTAAAATTTATTCTTTCTATTCTTACAAAATTTTCCTCTCACATAAATCCTCCACTATATTTGTATTTAAACAAAAGCAATATATCAATATTATTGAATATAATGTTTTTAACTTAATTAATTTAAACCTTATGACTCAACAACATTTAAATATAGTAGGTAACCTATCAATTTGAATATTTTAGAATGGCAAACTCAATCACCCGCTATATGTTTTACATTTTGTAGGTGCTAAATGAACTCTTTTTTTTTTTTTTTACCGAGTGTACCCTCTTCTTTAACTTTTACATTAATATAATTCAAACCCTTTTGTTTTTGTCATTTTTTATCTTTGATTATTACTAGTATTTGTTTTTAAAATTTTATTTTAAAAAAAAATTGGTTACCTGAAAAAAATCGTTTTCTTACGTTTTAAACTGAAGCGGCTCATTTTAATTTTGAACTGGGATTTTTTTTGTTCATAACGACTTAAAGTGGGTATTCGAATTCAGTTTGTATAAACAATAACACACAAAAATTTAAATAAAGCTTTGAAGCCAACTAACTTAATATAGTTTTTGGAGATAAAATAAGAGAAAAATATCCAAGAATCACCACGTCAATTTGTAGATAATGATTTTGAATAGTCAATAAGATACCCTCACAATAATTAAATTTCAACTTATATCTATTAATTATTAATTGATATTACATGCTTTGATCAAATCATTTTACTACCTGTATGTATGCTATATTACTTTTACTAAATAAAAGTTGTTAATTATATTATAAAAACATTTTAATATAAAAATAATAACACTAATACTAATAAAAATAGAAAAAGAAAGATAAGAGAACTAAAATACAAAATAAATAAAAAATAAAAAATCAACTGTACGCTCTAATACTTTTTATTGTTTAAAAAATATCTTTTTTATTAATTTGTAATGACGTTTTATAGATATATAATAAAATACTGGTTAGAGAAAGTGTTTTCATAAACAATATTTGAATTGTATAGAGGGGTGAAATTTGACAACTTTTAAACTGTATTTTTAGAAAATGGGTATGACTAGTAAAAAAGGGGGTGTATTTAGCCAACCCCTTTACAAAAATGTTTACAAGACACTGCTTTAGTTGGAGAATAACTTAGGGCCACTTTGGTATGGCGTAATGGAATAGACGGATGAATGGAATGTACGAAGTAATGGAATGGACGATGTAATGGAATGGATCATTATCATTCCATCTCTTGTTTGGTTACCGTGTGAGAATGAAATGAATCATTACTTTGTGTTGTTTGGTAGGAAAGAATAGACGAAGGAATAAAATCGGTGATGAGTAACGGTAGTCGGTGGTGGTGGGTGGTGATAGGTGGCAATGGTAGCGATGGTCGGAGGTGGCGGCGGTGGGTGGCGGCGGTGGGGGGTGGCGTGGGCAGAGGTAGGTGGTGGCGACGACAATGGTGGGGGTGACGGGGACGGTGGTGGGTGACGGCTATGGTGGCGGTCGGTGGTGGAGGTGGGTGGCGGCTGACGGCGGAGGCAGGGTGGGTGGCAGCTGTGGTGCGGTGGTGCGGTGGTGTCGGCGGTTGGGGGTGGTGGCGAGTGACGGCGGGGGCGGAGGTGAGGATGGTGGGTGACGGTTGGTAGCGGCGAAGGTGGGTGACGACTGGGGTGGAGGTGGGTGGTGGCGGGAGACAGCTAGGGTGGAGGTGGGTGGTGTTGGTGGTGGCGGCGGAAGTGGGTGACGGCGGCGACGGTAGTCACGGCGGCAGCTATGGCAGTAGTGGTGTCGCCCGTGAGTGAGTTATTAAATCCAATATGAATAATAATAATAATAATAATAATAATAATAATAATAATAATAATAATAATAATAATGGTAAAAAAATAACAATAAAAATATTGATAATAATAATAATAATAATAATAATAATAATAATAATAATAATATATCTTTCCATTCCTTGGAGGAATGAAAAAAACACCACCTTACCAATGAATGAAAATTATTATATTTGAAAGGTTTACATTCCTTGTGAAATGCTCCATTCCATTATCACTTGACAACCAAACATGTTTCTTTTCATTCCAATAGAATGATCCATTCTATTCCGCCTTCTAGTCATTCGTACCAAACGCTACCTTAATTCTTGGTACACCAAGCCACTAGCCTTTTCATCATCAATCAATTAGATTAGTTTCAAGGTTTCACTGTGTAGGATTTAGAATGGAAGTGTTAAAAACTTGAATCAAACAAAAGGTTATAAGGTAAATGCCATAAAACTATAAGGGTTTATATTTGTAATTTAAACAGAAGTTGTTTCGTCATCAACCGGAAACAAACAAACTATAAGGGTCTGTTTAGTATGGAGTAATGGAATGGGCAAAGGAATGGAATGGGTGAGGGAATGGAATGAGTCATTACCATTCCATTGTCTTGTTTGGTTACCCGAAAGTAATGGAATTATAGATTACTTTGTGTTGTTTGGTTGGCGAAAAAAAGCAAATGAATGGAATGCACTTCATTATAAATGACAAAAATACACATGTCTTAAAATAAAAGAAATTTACCAACTTTCACAAAATTTTCCGATTAAAAATTATAACAAATTTATAGTATAAAAATAGAATAAATTTAACTAACAACATTCAAAATTCATTCAAAAGTTTCCAACAAAAAAAAATCATCCGATAAGCGTCAAATAAAAAAATAAAAATCATCCAAAATTTGCAAACTAAAAAAATAAACAATATTCCAAAAGTCATCTTATATCACGTCAAGCATTATATTCAAACATCTTCAAGCATGTTCTATACCCATTCAAGCATGCGGTCTTCATCAACCTTAAAAAAGACTACCATCAACTCCTCGTTTTGCGCGAGCTTACATACAGCCTTGTTACACTCCCGAGTAGTTAGACCTTCAACTTTATTCATCTCCGCAAAAAGATTGTTACGGAGTTCCTCTCTATTGCTCTCTGTTCCAAAAATTCTATTGAAAGTATCTGAAGCCCCCCTAATCTCTGCACCGATTATTTCTGCAGACTCTTTCAGGCTATTCATCAGAGGATCCCAACTATTGTGCCTTTTTCTCTTTCGCTAGGTACTTGACTCTTCTCTAGAAGCATCATATGAAGGGCTGTTTAATGGTTGATTAACATCCATATCATCTAATCCTTCCCCGCCAGCTTCCGGTTCTTCTCTATTTATGTCTGATATAATATCAGCAGCTATTTGGGCATCTCTTCCATTGGCCCGGTCCTTTCCAAATACATTACACAAGTCCCAGTAATGAGGGAATTTCTTTGTTCTCCATCTTGCTGCATTTTTGTGCACCTAACAAGCCACATCACCATGATTGAAGTTAAATTAGCTATAAAATTAATATATAGAAACAACAATTATAAAAAGATACAATCTTAAATGATTAGACATTACCTGTATATAAGCTTGCCAAACAGGTTTGGGAGCGTCAAGCATGTCGTTATCGTAATCCCAACCAAAACCACTTGTATTATCCCATGCTAGCATATCATGTATCGCATACCAGTCACTCTTCATTGTTTTTACGCATGACTCTATATGTGGCTTTGCTTTTATGCCAGCTCCAGGATGTAAGATTGCTAGTTTTCGCTCCACCGCATTGAAGAATCCAGGTTTAAACCCATTATCTGATTTGTAATTAGAACCTGAATTGAGCACATCAAGCATGGCTGGAACAAGCTTCTCATCTTCATCTTCATTCCATTTTAAAACACCATGACTTGAATAGCAATACAATTATTACAGATGTTAAAACATCATGACTTGAATCACAATACAATGTTTTCAGATTTCAAATGTTAGAAAACCCTAACTTGAACCAAAATACAATGTTTCCAGATGTTTAAAACATCACGTCTTGAATCACAATACAATTAAAAGACCTTTGTATGAACACAGACAAAACACCATGTACTAAAACATATGATTGAAACGTAATTTTTTTCTCTATATAAGTATAGCAATATAGTACTCACATTAAACTTCAAAAACGCTCGTTATTATGGTGTATTTTTTTAAGGTTATGTATAAAAAGTTATTAGCGTTTAAAAAATACGGAGGAACTTGTATGTGCATTAAGGTTGATGGTAGTTTGTTTATTTAAACTAAAAAGACACTATTACCCCTAATTTAGGCATATTGGTCAAAAAATTAAAACATAATTTACATTTTAAGCTTTTTTTTATCTCAACCATTATCTACAAAATCTAAGAATTTAAAACATTCTTACACTTCTTAAAAAAAACTCCATGTTTACAATAACCCACCCTATTGACCTATAAATAAATACATAAATAATTTTACCAATCCATTAGCTTACCGTAAGGCTGGAGGGTGTGGTATAAAGGCCCTAGGGGCTTTATCACGCCACATCAGCGCCATGTCACATAGAGAGTTTTAAAGTCTCTCCCTTTAATTTACATGCAATGTTTTAAAGCCCTTTAAAAGCCCCCTATTAAACAAAATAAAAAAATAATAAAGAGAAGAGATTTGATTGGTTGAAAAGAATGGGCCCCACCTTCAAATCCATTTTCTGGTCGTTAGCGTGATGGCGGACAAGGGGTAGCACCCCCCTTTTAACATGTAGGGGGAGGGGGAAGGCGCCAAGGGCCGCCATTTTTGCTGATCTGGCGTGGTGGCGCGATGCCACACCCTGTGGCCTAATAGTAGAAAGTTTCTGAACGATAAATCAAATTCTCTAAGTAAGAAATTTAGAATATATATCTATATATATATATATATATATGTAACAACCCGACTTTCCGAGTAAAGTCAAAGTCAGGTTGTTACTCAGATATGACATTACTTGCTTAATTATTGCTTTGTACTCTCGAGATTCGATAAACAATATTTTGGTTAACGATTTTAAACGATATTTTAAACTATACAACCCATTTTATATCGCTTGTACCAAACACAGTTAACGCATTTAAAACGCTCTTTATCGCATTGTTACTCCGCAATGCAAACTCAAAACGCAACTACTGGTATTGTTTTATGTGTGTTATTATGTGCTTTACTTGTGTGTGCCTTGGAACGTTATTCGCAAACGCAATCGCAACTCTATCGCAATGCAATCTCATCGCAAACTCGAAACGTAGGTTTACTATTATGTTTTTATGTGTTATGTTATTTGTGTAACTATATGTTAATACTATCGCATCGCTTACTCGCAACTCGCTTAAACGCAACACAACGCTCAACGCACGATGCAAAGGTCGGAAAAGTAACTCGCATAAGCCAACTGATCGAATGACCATACAGTCGAATGATCATCCGACCGGATGACCATCCGATCGGATGGCCATCCGACCCACTTAACCCTCCACCGCCTTTCTCCCTCTCACACTATAAATACCCACCTGTCACATCAACTGTTCATTGATGTGACAGCCCTACCCGACAAGCACGCTCTCAGTCATTCTCAAGCACTTTTCTCTCGATTCCAAGCAATTCTCGTAAGTTTTCACTCTAAATCTTGTACTTCCATCTTCATTACATACATCACCATCATCTGCCCCACTGAAATCATTGTTTTACACCATGAAATCGTCTGATTTGGACTGCTTTAGGGTGACGTCATCACGGGTTCTTATGAACACTAGAGTATGACATCATCTCATCAAAGTTTGTCCAGATCTAAAGGATTTCTACACCTTTTTACACTGATTTCAACTAAATCTAAACATTTAACAACTGAATCAAACTTTTCTTCAACATCCTTTACTTTCCTACTCAAAACCGATGGAATCTAGACTCGTTCAGGCTCTCTACTCGTTCCCTAGCGGAGAACCGGTCTGAGAACAGTTTTCCACCGAAGAAGACGACCGATTCACGGGTTGAACATGAAACTCCATCTTGAACAGTTGAGTCTAATCGAATGGGGTGGTTCCCATCCGATCGACTGAGCTGAACTTGGAGTGGTTTCCGTTGTTTGACACGTCGTCATACTGTCTCCGTCAAAACTCAAAACTTTTAACTTAGAAAATTTCACAAACTTTGAAAACATCAGTTCGCCGATCGAATAGCCATCAGATCGGATGACCATCGGATCGAATGACTATTCGACCAGGTGACTTGACCTTATAAGTTTAACACTCAAACAATTTTGCAAAACTTCAAAGAATATAACATTTCACTCGAATAGCCATCCAATCGAATGGCCATCCTTCCAGATGACCATCCGATCGAATGACTTTAATTTATACTACAACAAAAACTTCAAAAGTTCAAACATTTTACAAACACACTCACTAAATCGAATGACCAGCCGACCGAATGGTCATCCATCCGGATGATCATCCGGTCGACCTACCATTCCATCCAACACTGTTACGCACCGTTTACACACTGTTCAATGCTTACACTATCGTTCCATGCTCAGGCTAATCTCCAAGTGCTCCCTTCAATCCAAGGCTGTGTTTATTTATTAAACACATACTGTGAGTATACTCGAACCTATTTTCTTTTAACGCACTTTTGGGTGTTACATACGTTACCTATATCAAATCACATCGAACCCAAAATGCAAACACTTTTAACACTAACCACTCTCGCATGTTATACGTGACTCGATGAATGCTTGTATGTTATGTTTACACAGTCATTGTTTGCCTGACACCTTAGAAACGATAGTACTATAGTTTGGACTCAGTACCTGTCGTGGACAGGGGTTGTTAAGGGTATTACTTCACATGGTCACAGTGGTGATAATGTGTTGCGCATACTACAACTCGCAGTCATGTCGGTTGCATACTTCATTGTCGATAGCTTATTTGCTTTACATTTCTACGTGTTACATGCTGGTTATGCGTAAATTCTTTCGCTATACTATATGCTATTAAACTTGTGTACTCACCTTTACACTATTTGTATTGACTTTATTTTAACGTATGTGAGAGGGTGATTAGGATGCTTTGCTTGCTATGTTTGCTGGAAATCAAGCTAGGGAGTCTAGAAACGTCATTCAATAAAATCTGAGTTGTCGGAACAGTTTATTTGCCTTTGAGAAACAATGTCTGTAATAACTATTTATGCTCTATATGTTTATGGTATGGGACGTGAATGTTAAATATATTGTCACTAATAGTTGTTATGGATTCTCTTGGACAATCTGTTTCGCTCAGTGCCACGCCCCGATGATTCCGCCATCGGTTGGGGTGTGACAGATTGGTATCAGAGCCATAACTATAGGGAATTAGGTTAGACATGACCTAGTCCGGGTCGATGTCTTAGAATTGACCTAGTCTATAGTCTAAGAACCAACAGACCGACTTGTGCAAACCCAGTAGGGGTTTCGTACGAGCTTACTTGATACTCTCGCTCGAACTCGCGAAAACTACTTAGCTTTTCCTAAAGCTGACACAACACACACGTTTCGAAAACACTCGCATAACACAATCGAGTGACTTGGTCTAGATTAGGTATGAAAACCAAGAACTCTCGACACAATCGCTCACTCGACGCGCACTTTTACTATCAAACACGAGAATTTGCGTTGAGTCAGGAGTGAAATCCATATCTCGACAAAATTCTCCTTCTCTATCTCGTGGATTCTACCATACTCTCAGGAACAGGGTTGTTAAGTTAGGGGTGAAACCCGCATCTTAACGACACGTTCCACTCTTTATTTGGATTTTACAAAACTCTCACCAAAGTCTTGATGGATTCTAATGACGAGAGTCACGTGGCAGCCGAAAGGATGCGTGTCGTTCACCATAATGTGGTGAGAGAGCACAGTCTATTAGGCCAGAGCGTGTACTCGAGGTCTTGTGGATAGTCGAATCACTTTGGGTAGTCGATGTCTAAACACCCAGACGTTCTGTTTTGATTATGAGCTCGCAACCGCTGACTCTGCGAATTATCGATTTTATGTGTTTTATATGATTATATGTGTAGTTGTTTCGATTTTGGAGACTTATTCTATTTTTGCTCATCACTTATAAACGCGCACGACTCGCACTGCACTTTCATCTCAAAACACTAACAAATCGCAGACAATCTATGAACTCTCGCACGCTATGTTACTCGCTTACACTACTCGCTACTCGCACTCGCAACTCTCGAACACAGTTCGCAGCTTTGAAAGATAGGTGAATACGTGAAAAATATGTCGGTGAATACATGCAAAATATGTGCTTACGTGGACTACGTGCTTCTGTGCTTACGTGCTTATGTGCCTATGTGGATTATGTGCCTACGTGACTATGTGCCTATGTGTTAGATGTGTTCCTGTGCTTTATGAAGTAACAATAATAATATGGTGGTTAGACGCTAAACTTTTTCGAAGACCCGATATAATCGAATCTCGACTAAATCATACGACGATGTCTGCAGTAGACGATGTCTTCCCTTGGTTCTCACACTCGCCGCAACGCTCAAAGAAACAGAGATGACAAGTGCATCGCTTCTCTCGTCACCAAGGAAATGGCCAAAGTCATACCTTAGATCGTGAGCGAGATCAACGAGGTAAAGAGCAGCTCGTCTATCGAATCTAAGAGCGACTCGCCAAAATCTCCCTCCAGCTTTAAGCAATGCAAGGCCTGCGGTCCTAAATACTTCACTGGTAAAGATGGGCCCAACGCCATGTTTCAGTGGTTTGACTCGATTGAAATCACTCTCCGTCAAAGCGGATGCCCAGACAACCTCCGCACTGTTAATATAACAACCCTCAAAATATTTTTGACACCCTAAAAATAATTAGAATGTTCCAATATGTCCTAAAATACACCCGTATGCGAAAACGGACCCCGAATAACTTTAATTTTGCAAAAATAAAATAAAAACAAGATTTTTACTTCGCTCGCGGGCCGCGTAACCTTTGGCTACTTCCTACGCGGGGAGCGACTGTTGGTGCATCCGTCTGTCGTCTACATCTTGTATCGAGTCTTGTACTGTAATAGTTAGATCAGGGCACAAAAAACTAGAAAGTGGTTTTTAGGGGTGATTCCGCTCGAAATGACACCTTGTCATTTCGAGCTAAATCACATAAGTCCTGATTCCGCTCGAGATGGTTATTTCCTGATTCCGCTCGAAAGTGAATTTTGATTCCGCTCGAAAGTGAATTTCCTGATTCCGCTTGAAATGCACATAGCATGTTCGAGCGGAACCCCTTCCCCTATATAAACCTTTCGAGCGTAATCATTTGTAACTGTTCATTCTTCTGGTACAAAATTGCTGCCGAAGTATCGTTCGACTGTAATCAGTGTGAAATCAATATACAAGGCAAATTTAAGTGAAACAAGCTGTTTTTCTTGTCCGTTTCTTAGTTTCCGCCTCTGAAACGGATTAGAGCTCTTCTTATTGACTCATTTTGTCACACCCTGGCTTTGCGGAAGCGTGGTTATTTTGGTGTGACTTCTTAATACCATAGCTTAATCATAACAAGCTATATGAAATAAAAACCATGCAAGATCATCCATTAAAATAAGTTTGAAGAGTAAGGAACCACAACATTGTCTTAGCGGATATCACATCCTAACAAACATAAACAGTGTTCAAAAGACACAACACCAACAAGAAATAAACACAGTTTAAGAACTGTGACTCGTCCGGGAAAAGTTCACATCCCTTAAACTCGGATGACCTCGAAACTAATGCAGCGGGAAAACGTGTCATACCGCGCCAGATCCTTTAATTCCCTGAAATACATGTAAGTTGAAAAATCAACAATAATGTTGAGCAAGTTCATGTGTAAGTGAGTAAATAAACCTTTGTATGTATAAAAATCCTGGTATGTAGCAAATAAGGAAAAAGAGATCACCAATGGTTTGCAAGGCCATTGATATTTGTGAAGTGCAAGTAGGAAGACTCAAACCTAGCAGATTTATGCGTTGGGTACAAAGTCACCCCGAGGTCCGTTATGCTGGGCCTGGGGTTGGGCTCGCTACACCCAAGTAGATCTACCGCTCCTGCCCCTCGGTCCTACCCTGAGGATTAATGGCCTCAAGTTTCCGCCTACCCACTCACATGATCTAAATAATAACCTTCCTTACGCTAACCATACCATGTAAGAAACATTCGTAATCATAGTAACATGTATTTCACCCCCGCAGTTTAGAAAACTGAAAACAGTTAAGAGAAAAGGGGGACATGAACTCACAGTGGTGCGTCTCTACCAAGTATATCTCCTGATCAAGCAGCTGTGCGACGACCTACACGTACTAAGTCTATTAGACGGACGGCCGTGCCTTAGCTTAAGGTTTAAGTTTTTGGGAAATAGTTAGACAACTATTTCGTGTTTATATTTTTGTAAGTACTTGGTAATTATTCTCCTTCCCAAGGATGGGGGATTTATTACATGCGTGTTCGTAACATTCGAAATACATTATTAAGTCTCACTTAATATATTTTATTTCTTACTTCAAAATATAATCATTATTCCCAAAAATATTATATTTTATTTCATACAATTTTCCAAAATAATATTCTTGACAAATACGCGTTCATTGGTATTTTCTAAATTGCGTAAGTTACGGATAATGATCGGGTGGTAATAATTATACCGTTGTAACTTATTATTTATTGTGAAGGCGTTCGTATTATTTTGGAATCGTTAACATTCGGTAATATTATTTTTACCCTAAAAATAATATTTGTATAGTTCACAAAATAATCATAAAAATCTCACAAGTGTTGTTATGAAAAATATATATATATATATATATCAAATATATATTTATCAAGTTTTATTTTGTGAAAATCCCACCTCCGATGTTTCGTAAATAAAGTCGTGGCGAAACTTACGTTTTGAAAACAAGTCAAAAATAGATTTACAACACTTGTAGTGAAAATATTCCCAAGTGTTAGGTTTTTAGAAAAATTTCGCCAGAGTTTCCCCTGTAACTGGAGGTGGCCACGCTTTCAAGCGTATCATTTTCTTTTAAAATTCAAATCAACAATTTTCTCAATCAACAATAAACAATATTCAAACCATCAAACTAGTCAAAATAGATGTAAATCGCAAAAATGCATGAACTTGTGGTTTATCTAAAATATGAAGTAAATCTCATTACTTTTAGTGGATCTTTTGTATAAATCAATCCGGTTTCGTAAAAGTCTCGTTTTTAATGAAATTCCATCTTTACAACTTCTTGTAAAATTTGACAAAACTAGTTCTTTGTCGAAATTTAGTGTTACACAAGTGTTTACACACTTGTGTGTTTATAAAAATCATTCTTGTTCGTGTAAGATCCGGTTTTAGAAAATAAGATTTCCTTGACACTTGGTCCTTTGAAAATACCGCTTGTAGATCCGTAGATCTACTAGTTTTAAACACTATTTCATAAGTAATATTGATTTTACACAAGTTCATGTTTAGTGTGTGGTAGAGTTTCATCATTTAACCCTTTGTACACTTAAACAAACTCTATGCCATGATTCTTGATCATGACTAATCCGGGTTAGATGATGATCCGAGCTACCACATCATAGATCGGCACTAAATAATCACACAAAACAAATCTTACAAGATTTACACAACCCTTGTGCTATTAACCAACATTTTTAACATTTTAGTAGACTTTTAACATATCATCTTGCATGTTCTTGAGTTTTAACCGTTATATTTCCTTTTAACCACTTTAGAATAGATCGAGAGTGTGTTTCAAGCAACTTACTACTAGCTCGAGGCTAGGGAAGAAACTAGTCAAAAAAACGCGTGGATAAAAGCAATGGGGTGAGGTCCTTCGCGTTCCGAATGCACCAAGCTTCCTCGTATGTGATCCTCAACACTTATATACCCTTGGAATGTCTTGAATGAAATCGAAAAATGATGGATGGGGGTGGGTGGTTCTCGGCCGAAAGTGTCAAGAGAGGGAGAGAGTAGTGTGAATTTGTTAAGTGGTTTAGTGAATATGATGGACTATGCTTGTTACTTATAGATAAATCTTTCCATTTTAACCAAAGGGTTTTATGTCCACTTGATATTAGACAACCAAGATTATTTTAATCTTGCAAGGACAATGGGTGTCACCATATGGTGACCGATTTTGTTGGGGGGGGGGGGGGGTCTATGGTTCCATTTCAACTAGATAGTTAGACCTTAGTTAGATAATTAGGAGGTTAATCCGGTTACTAACGTGTAGTAAGTTGTGACGGGTGTTAGGGTATTCGGGGACCCTAACTGGCTCAGAAAAAGATAAACAATGTTGTTGGCAATATTTTCATGTTCCGGGTAAAGTCCGGTTGTTCGGTTGGATAATGATCCGTTAAAGTGCTTAACAAAGCTTTAAAGTGTCGTTATTATTATTTTCAGTGACACAACTTATTCCCGACACATTGGAAAGTGTCTAGTAATATTTTTCCCATGTTTTGGCACTTTATTAGGTAGCTTAATGCTGAATTTTAATTAAAGTGCTGAATTTTGTACTTAAAGTATGTTTTAGGCACATCCGGTCACTGTAATCTCATTCCTAGTGACGCAGTTCTACAACCCTTATATCCCTACACTTTCTATTAGTGTAGTAAACTATCTCTGGCTCTTACAGGCCTTAGAGGCAGTGCCTGCCTGGTGCTAGTTATGACAACACGTTTAATAGGTTATCCGTTCATTGTGCTACTGTGCGTTTAGTGCATCAAGGTTGTCACAAAGGTGTTGTAAGCAAAACATGGAGTGTCAGCAAGTAAAGTATGATGCAAGTAAGTACATGTATCAGCATTCAAGTAGCAGTTTATCCACAATTTCAAGTAAGCACAGAAATTAAGCAGTAATTAATTATTAATTAAGTAGTACGGATACCTGGTTTAGTGAGGGTTGTCACATTCTCCCCCCGTTAAAGAAATTTCGTCCCCGAAATTTGTACTACCTTATCTCCTTATGGTCACGTCACACATGGATACATAATTAATATCGAGGTAGATAGTCATCAAACCGAATCAACCCTTACTCACACTTGGGGGGTCCAAGAATACTTAACAATCCGTACCCTAGGGTTAAGAAGGTGGGTGCTCATAGTAGTTGATGTTAGAAGTACAAAACGTACTTTACGTATAGCCTAATATATTCCAGCTAGCAGGGGGTCCGCAAGAGAGGAGTTTCAACTAATAAGATCCTCAAACGACCGATTGCAGTATCCAAGCGAGTTTTCACAAAACAGAGCGCCCGCTATATAAATTCAAAAATTATCAACTCAAATGAAATGGTAAAGTGATCTGTCAACTCCCAAGTAGACGAGTGGCAAGGTTCAGTGCGTTGAACATTTTGAACTGCGAGAATACACCGAATGAACACAAACGAACCTGGTGTATTCTTGCTTTGATTTGTAGTTGGATCAGGAATGTTTAGATGACAAGTCAACAAAAGTTTATGCATTTTTGGCGTGGAACGGTTGACCATGATTAGCACAAGCTACGAGTTTGTAATGACACCACAAGGTATTGCAACGACATGATTCCATAACAGCGGTGACTGAACAAACTCACCGAGTTTGAGACCAGATGAAGGTGTACCGGAACAAGCCGGAAGATGAAACTAAGTACTGCAAGGCATTTGATTGGTAACGAAAGAATCGTTAGGGGGTACACCATAATATGAAATGAATTTATGTACCTTTGACTCAGCACGCAAGTGTGTTGAGAGTGATTTAATTGTGATAAAGGAACGGATTTAGGGCAAGTTGTCAAATAATCAATTAAATCCGTGTACGAAGTGAGTAGTCAAATAAGCGCAAGCTTCTGTTTTGTGAAAGTATCACTGTAAAGTATCGAAATCTATCAACGATTTAGTGGAGTCTTAGACCAAATAAGTCTACTACGACCCGAAACAAAAAAATCTGTGCCAAAGTATTAGAATATGATGCTCTCAATGCATCATATGGCGTCTCAAATTAAGCATGTGAACTGGATAAGTTCAAGCAGTTGAACCTAGTTTCAACGTAACCAAACAATAAACGTACATATCAACAAGGAAATCTTGACATGATAGCAAACATGTAACTTGAAGAAGGTAGTTTCAATAAGTGTGTTGACTTGATAACAAAAGAGTCAATAATGACAAAATGTAGGTCATTCGAATCACAACTAGTAATTTGATTTGACAACGTAATATCTGAACATTCATGAAGCGTTTATTTGAAATGAAACCACATGCGTAGCAAATGGTGCATGGGTTATATATAGGTTTTCAAGTGATGAAGTGATGCGTTCTTACCAAAACGAAGAAGTGACCAAATATACGAAGCAAACGTGCGTTCGCTCTCAGCGAAGGAAAACAACGTGATGCAACTACTTGAGGGGAGTAGAAATGCAAATTTCTACTTGTTAGAAGTGAAAGTGAAGGCTTCAACGGAAGAAAATTTAAGTACTTTCGGGTTCGTTAGCTGCAATGACAAGTTGGTCAAGTTAATGGTGTTTGATTGAGTTGACAGATATGGTTCCTAGATGTAAGGCTTCTAGTTTTTCTAGATTCCGCACCTCGTGTGGATCTGGTTTATACATTGTGTAGGAAGCAGCATTTTGTTTATGTCTAAGCACAATCATTGTCCCACAATTTCATCCTGGTATATTCCCTGAATTTCTCTGCTGGCGATGTTCGATCGTCGATCAGTCGTGTAGTAGTAATTGGATCATCATTGTCAGTTGTGTAAGAGGTTCGCTAATTTTTTTAGCAAGAGTCACCGACTCTGGTGGGTTAGCTTGTTCGGCTCCTGGTAGCTGACGTTTACTTGAAAATCATCATCCTTCATTTTGACGAGCAGATATGGGGTTACCCAACAGGGGATTTTTGGTCTGTTATCTTCCTTCTCCATCAACTTCTGAAACTTCTCTGTCAATCCTTGCATTCCCAAAGATGTAAGTCGTTGAAGGGTATTGACTGCAGGTGCAATGCCGGGAATTTATCTGGTGTGAACGGGATTAGCCGTGGGAGAGAACATTCTGGCAAATCCTAGGGGAAGACCTTAGGATATTTCCTTGTCATAAGAATATCTTCATGCTTAGTTCTTCGGCTCCTCCTGTCCCCGACATGGGCCAAGAAACAACACATTCTTTACGTAACATCCTCCATGCCTTCAAGCAATTTGTAGTTTGTAGAGGCGTATCTTGCCTCATGAGTCATGATTGCTTCGTCGTTCGATTCCGTGATGCGGATAACGATCTCCGCTTGGTTGCTCGACTGCGGGTTCATCCTAGTTACTACGTCGAGGCCGTTTATTAACCAGTTTTATCAAGAGTGGGTCGTCTAACTTACTCTCTACTAAACTAAGTAGATTCCTAAGTTCATGAGATGCGGGGCTAGGGTCGGCACTGTTATCGAATAACGTGAATGCAAAATTTTGGGTTGATAAAGAACGTACCAGCGACCATATCTGGATCCTGGCATGCTTCACTAGCTCCGGTGTTGGATGCTCCTTCCTGGTCTTGGTAAATCTCCCTTGGGCAATCTTTCCCAAGGTGCCCCATACCACCGCAATTATAACCTTCCTTTTCTTCCTTTCCTCTTTTCGTCTCCTGCCAACACGTCTCCCTGCTGTGTCCCCGTTTACCACAGTTGTCACACTTCCTATTACCACACCACCCGTTATGATGGCGCTGGCATTCTTCGCACTTAGGTAGTTTACCCATGTACATCTTTCCCTTTTTGGCCTTATTCTTTTTATTTGCCTGATCACCTCCCTGAAATTCACCGAGCTTTCTTTTGTTCTTCTCAGATGTCTCCACTGGTGTTTCCTTCTTCTCGTCCGGGATTGAAAGTTTCACCAATCTAAGTGCTTCCTTAGTGAGCTCCAGTCCTATCTCATGGGCAATCATGGGTGATGGTGGCGTTGATACCATCATCAAGCTCAAGGCTTGAGGTGTCAGTTCCCAAATGGATTGCTCCATTCTTTTCAACTCGGGTTCCACTAGGTACGGAACGACTCGCGACAAATCGTAAAGCCTTCGTACGTGCTTCACCACATCTGGACCCTCCTTCTGTAGTTCCCAAAATTCTAATTCCAGCCTTTGGATATCAATCTGTGAACAATACTCCTTCCGCATTATTTCTTTCAGCTCGCTCCATGACATCGCATATGCTACAGCCTCGCCCAATTCTCGAACCTTACGGTCCCACCATAACAGAGCTCCATCTTGTAGCAATCCGGTAACGTACGGGACTTGCTGCTCTGGCGTGCAACCGCTCATTCGCACAACGGCATCCACATTCTCAGCCCGTATTACAAAAGCTATGGCACCCTTCGTACCACCGAAATTCAGGGGTTTGCATTCTAGAAAAAGCTGGTAGGTACAACCTGTATTCAAGAATTTACCATCACAAAAGGTATTAGCAAGGCACTTTGGGGACTTTCCAAACGTGTCGTAATGTGTCTTAGGTGACTTAAACATTACCGTTAGGTAGGTTTCTCCCTGAGGCACCTTCGCCATGTTTGTAGCGAAGAACCTCGTGCCGATCTCTGACTTGAGAGGCGTGCGCTAACCATTCTGCCTCAGTCAGTCGGGTGATCTCTTGATGCGACATCTTCTAGGAAGAAGTTCATGTTAGTTAGGTCTCTTCTATTCAGGGAACGTAAATAGTTGTTTGGAACACATGTATCGCACATATTTAAGTCATCATATTACACATCACGCAATTCATCAAGCAAGTAATTGGAATCATGTTTGCCGCAAGTATAACAAACAAACACGTGTTTCTCAGTCATAGCACATTCGTGTTATATTGGTATCACGTCTTATAATTAGGTTTTCATTAAACGGGTAAGCACATTGCATCAAAATCATAACATTCGTACGTAATTTTGAGGGTTTCGTTTAATGAGAGTATAGCAAGTAAACATGTAGTGTTAAAATTTTAGTACGCACATAAGCGTTACTGATCGCATTTGGCAATGACATGGCGACTGAGCTTTCGTTGGTCATTGGCCATAATGTTTTAGTGCATGCTTAATGGCAATTGATTCCCATCGTTTTCCGGCTACAATTTCGTCGTCTTACAAAAGGTATCGCATTATCAGGGTCACCGGGTCTCCCTACCCTTGCCAACAAGTATATCCGCATATCTAAATTACGTAGTCAGACGTGGTCTTCACAAATTTCCACAATCTTGGGGTCTCTACCCAATCATAACGCAGTCTGCGTTATCCAGACACCAACATTTCTGGTGACTAAGGTGGGGGGAAGGAAAGAAAAGTAACCTGTCGACATGCTTGAATTCCTCCGCGAGCTTGTATATTCCTCGAAGTAGTCAACTGATTTGCCGCTTAATGGTAAAAGGAACGAGTATCGAAATCCTGAGGATGGCGAAATTTCAGAGGTCAAGAGCATAAAAGGGATCCTGATGTACGTGGCGGATCGAGGCATGTTGGTGGAGGACGTGGTGTTTTACTTAAAATTTTCAGACAACATGCTGTCTTGTGATGTAGGCACTTACGTAATGTTTTGTGTTTTAAGTTGCCCTTTGTGGTGTCAGCTCAAGCTTCAACGTTCCGCGACTCATTTCCTTAACTGCAGTTGATGTTACAGGAGCAACTTATCCTGTGTGTGGTTTTCATAATGCGAGGAATGGTGAGGGTTTATAGTTAGCATAGTGCGTTTATAGGGACCATCAAATCGGCTTATCGAGCATTGTAGAGGTGAATATAGCAAGCGGTGCAGCCTGGAGCATCTCTACTAGGCGCGGGTACGTCCTGACAGTAAGTGTTAGGCACGATGGCGCACGGGCGTCGGTCTTCACAAGGGAAAACGAACCTCTCCACAAATGAGGGGGTTGTCTGAGGCAGGTAGATGTAAGGGGTGCAATGTCTGGCAGACAAAAAAAGAAACAGGATCGTGACCACGTAAAGGTGTAGGTTCAGCAGGCGCAACATCAAGCTGACCCAAATGGTGTAGTAGCTGGCTCAAGTGCAGGCTCCGGGTCGTGTAACGGTGTAGTGGACATCAGCGGTGAGTGTGGGTAACAAAGGTGCATCCATAGGAACTGGAACAGGGGCTGAAACAGGAGCCACAAGAGAGCGTCACAGGAAACTCGAAAGGTGGGTAACCATTGTCATCGTCTATCCACCCATTTCGGGTGTGCGCGTATCGAGGATCAACTTGGGTCGCAAAAGGTGCATGATCGAACTGTACAGGCACAGGGTCAGGGTGGGGTGCAACAAGAGGGTCAGCAGGTATATCAGCGATAAGTGGGGGATCAACATGATCAGCAGCAATAACATGGTCACCCTCCAGTAGTGGTGCATCAGCAGGGTGATCATCAATGGGTAGGTCAGCAATCACAGGATCAATGGGCATGCCAGCATGAACAGGGTCATGCTCAAACACTGGGTCAGGAGCAGCTACTGGCTCAAGGGCCATGGCAGGCTCGGGGTCAACGAACTCCATATCAAAATCTGCATGATCAGCGAATCCAGGGTCAACTGGGTCTACTGGGTCAACCATAGGCTGATCCAAGTGGATGAACTCTATCTCCTGGTCCGGGTCAAATCCAGGGGGAAAAACAGGGTCTGAATCCTCATCGAGGTCGTGATCGAAAGCAAATCTAGGAGCAGAGACAGCAGATGATGCCCAGTCAGGATCTGAACCGTGTGAATAGTGCTGTGCGCTCCGAGTGTGTGACGGTGCGGAGGCCACAGACTCGAAGGAGTCTGGAGCGGGTGAGTGTGCAGGTGACTCCTCAGCTGGAGCATCTGCGAGTAACAAAAGACCACCGTCAGCTAGAAGGGCCTCGCCCTCAACATCGACCTCCAGGGGCTCATCATCTAACGGATCGACGTCGTCGTCAGCGTCGGCGTCGAGGAGCATATCGTAAGCAGGATAAACGGCCAAAGGTATGGGAGCAGGGATCTCTACGAGTGGTAGGTACCCAGCAAAAGGACCATCAGCGGGCTCATCGACAGCGTCGGGTAGCGCAAAGGGCTGAAAGTCATCCTCGTCTGTGCTGGTAACATCTGATGTGTGGACCTCGTGCTCTGAAGACTCTAAGTCGTCTGATACTATGGGTCTAGGGTCCGTGGTGTCCGAATCACCTGTGCCGAACAAGTCCATGGTGTCTGTAACACAAACACAAATATGTACGAATAATCAATCATATAATCAGATAAGCACATTAGTCACCAAGCAAGCAATCAAATAATTCTCCTAGTCCCACTAGTCTCCCAGCTTCTCAGACTGCTCTTCCTAGTCCCACTAGCCAAATTCTCCCAGCCTCTCAGACTGCTCTTCCTAGTCCCACTAGCCAAATTCTCCCAGCCTCTCAGACTGCTCTTCCTAGTCCCACTAGCCAAATTCTCCCAGCCTCTCAGACTGCTCTTCCTAGTCCCGCTAGCCAAATTCTCCCAGCCTCTCAGACTGCTCTTCCTAGTCTCGCTAGCCAAATTCTCCCAGCCTCTCAGACTGCTCTTCCTAGTCCCACTAGCCAAATTCTCCCAGCCTCTCAGACTGACTCCCTAGTACCACTAGTCAACTACCTCGGTCTCCCAGACCGAGCCTCGGCCTCCCAGACCGAGCCTCGGCCTCCCAGACCGAGCCTCAGCCTTTCCAGACTGAGCCTATAAATAATAAATAAAATGTGCTCAACATTTGTTTATAAAAACGTTTTGGATCTGGACTTAAGTGGTATGCAGTGTAAAAAATGTTTTCGTGAGAGCCCTAGTGATCATAGTCTAGACTCGAGAAGGAATCCTAGTTCGCTATGATCAGAGCTCTGATACCAAGCTGTCACACCCTGGCTTTGCGGAAGCGTGGTTATTTTGGTGTGACTTCTTAATACCATAGCTTAATCATAACAAGCTATATGAAATAAAAACCATGCAAGATCATCCATTAAAATAAGTTTGAAGAGTAAGGAACCACAACATTGTCTTAGCGGATATCACATCCTAACAAACATAAACAGTGTTCAAAAGACACAACACCAACAAGAAATAAACACAGTTTAAGAACTGTGACTCGTCCAGGAAAAAGTCACATCCCTTAAACTCGGATGACCTCGAAACTAATGCAGCGGGAAAACGTGTCATACCGTGCCAGATCCTTTAATTCCCTGAAATACATGTAAGTTGAAAAATCAACAATAATGTTGAGCAAGTTCATGTGTAAGTGAGTAAATAAACCTTTGTATGTATAAAAATCCTGGTATGTAGCAAATAAGGAAAAAGAGATCACCAATGGTTTTCAAGGCCATTGATATTTGTGAAGTGAAAGTAGGAAGACTCAAACCTAGCAGATTTATGCGTTGGGTACAAAGTCACCCCGAGGTCCGTTATGCTGGGCCTGGGGTTGGGCTCGCTACACCCAAGTAGATCTACCGCTCCTGCCCCTCGGTCCTACCCTGAGGATCAATGGCCTCAAGTTTCCGCCTACCCACTCACATGATCTAAATAATAACCCTCCTTACGCTAACCATACCATGTAAGAAACATTCGTAATCATAGTAACATGTATTTCACCCCCGCAGTTTAGAAAACTGAAAACAGTTAAGAGAAAAGGGGGACATGAACTCACAGTGGTGCGTCTCTACCAAGTATATCTCCTGATCAAGCAGCTGTGCGACGACCTACACGTACTAAGTCTATTAGACGGACGGCCGTGCCTTAGCTTAAGGTTTAAGTTTTTGGGAAATAGTTAGACAACTATTTCGTGTTTATATTTTTGTAAGTACTTGGTAATTATTCTCCTTCCCAAGGATGGGGGATTTATTACATGCGTGTTCGTAACATTCGAAATACATTATTAAGTCTCACTTAATATATTTTATTTCTTACTTCAAAATATAATCATTTTTCCCAAAAATATTATATTTTATTTCATACAATTTTCCAAAATAATATTCTTGACAAATACGCGTTCATTGGTATTTTCTAAATTGCATAAGTTACGGATAAAGATCGGGTGGTAATAATTATACCGTTGTAACTTATTATTTATTGTGAAGGCGTTCGTATTATTTTGGAATCGTTAACATTCGGTAATATTATTTTTACCCTAAAAATAATATTTGTATAGTTCACAAAATAATCATAAAAATCTCACAAGTGTTGTTATGAAAAATATATATATATATATATATATATATATATATATATATATATATATCAAATATATATTTATCAAGTTTTATTTTGTGAAAATCCCACCTCCGATGTTTCGTAAATAAAGTCGTGGCGAAACTTACGTTTTGAAAACAAGTCAAAAATAGATTTACAACACTTGTAGTGAAAATATTCCCAAGCGTTAGGTTTTTAGAAAAATTTTGCCAGAGTTTCCCCTGTAACTGGAGGTGGCCACGCTTTCAAGCGTATCATTTTCTTTTAAAATTCAAATCAACAATTTTCTCAATCAACAATAAACAATATTCAAACCATCAAACTAGTCAAAATAGATGTAAATCGCAAAAATGCATGAACTTGTGGTTTATCTAAAATATGAAGTAAATCTCATTACTTTTAGTGGATCTTTTGTATAAATCAATCCGGTTTCGTAAAAGTCTCGTTTTTAATGAAATTCCATCTTTACAACTTCTTGTAAAATTTGACAAAACTAGTTCTTTGTCGAAATTTAGTGTTACACAAGTGTTTACACACTTGTGTGTTTATAAAAATCATTCTTGTTCGTGTAAGATCCGGTTTTAGAAAATAAGATTTCCTTGACACTTGGTCCTTTGAAAATACCGCTTGTAGATCCGTAGATCTACTAGTTTTAAACACTATTTCATAAGTAATATTGATTTTACACAAGTTCATGTTTAGTGTGTGGTAGAGTTTCATCATTTAACCCTTTGTACACTTAAACAAACTCTATGCCATGATTCTTGATCATGACTAATCCGGGTTAGATGATGATCTGAGCTACCACATCATAGATCGGCACTAAATAATCACACAAAACAAATCTTACAAGATTTACACAACCCTTGTGCTATTAACCAACATTTTTAACATTTTAGTAGACTTTTAACATATCATCTTGCATGTTCTTGAGTTTTAACCGTTATATTTCCTTTTAACCACTTTAGAATAGATCGAGAGTGTGTTTCAAGCAACTTACTACTAGCTCGAGGCTAGGGAAGAAACTAGTCAAAAAAACACGCGGATAAAAGCAATGGGGTGAGGTCCTTCGCGTTCCGAATGCACCAAGCTTCCTCGTATGTGATCCTCAACACTTATATACCCTTGGAATGTCTTGAATGAAATCGAAAAATGATGGATGGGGGTGGGTGGTTCTCAGCCGAAAGTGTCAAGAGAGGGAGAGAGTAGTGTGAATTTGTTAAGTGGTTTAGTGAATATGATGGACTATGCTTGTTACTTATAGATAAATCTTTCCATTTTAACCAAAGGGTTTTATGTCCACTTGATATTAGACAACCAAGATTATTTTAATCTTGCAAGGACAATGGGTGTCACCATATGGTGACCGATTTTGTTGGGGGGGGGGGGTCTATGGTTCCATTTCAACTAGATAGTTAGACCTTAGTTAGATAATTAGGAGGTTAATCCGGTTACTAACGTGTAGTAAGTTGTGACGGGTGTTAGGGTATTCGGGGACCCTAACTGGCTCAGAAAAAGATAAACAATGTTGTTGGCAATATTTTCATGTTCCGGGTAAAGTCCGGTTGTTCGGTTGGATAGTGATCCGTTAAAGTGCTTAACAAAGCTTTAAAGTGTCGTTATTATTATTTTCAGTGACATAACTTATTCCCGACACATTGGAAAGTGTCTAGTAATATTTTTCCCATGTTTTGGCACTTTATTAGGTAGCTTAATGCTGAATTTTAATTAAAGTGCTGAATTTTGTACTTAAAGTATGTTTTAGGCACATCCGGTCACTGTAATCTCATTCCTAATGACGCAGTTCTACAACCCTTATATCCCTACACTTTCTATTAGTGTAGTAAACTATCTCTGGCTCTTACAGGCCTTAGAGGCAGTGCCTGCCTGGTGCTAGTTATGACAGCACGTTTAATAGGTTATCCGTTCATTGTGCTACTGTGCGTTTGGTGCATCAAGGTTGTCACAAAGGTGCTGTAAGCAAAACATGGAGTGTCAGCAAGTAAAGTATGATGCAAGTAAGTACATGTATCAGCATTCAAGTAGCAGTTTATCCACAATTTCAAGTAAGCACAGAAATTAAGCAGTAATTAATTATTAATTAAGTCGTACGGATACCTGGTTTAGTGAGGGTTATCACACATTTGGGTCACGAATCCGATCCTACAATTGGTATCAGAGCTCAGGAGGAGGAGTTCTGTATATATCAGCCTGTTTTCATTGCACTTTCTCACTTCTACACCTTCTTTCTTCAACTGAACAAGTTTTCACGGTTAAAATCGGATCAATTTTTCACAGTTTGTGTAAAACAGCATATTAACAAACCCTGGAAAGTTTCATTGCAAAATTCAAACTAAAAGTGACTGAAATGGACCTCCGAAGTGATTCCGCTCGAACTGACTAGTTCTTGATTCCGCTCCAGATTAGATTCAAAAGTCTGATTCTGCTCCAAGTTGCAAAAGTCTGATTCCGCTCCAAAGTTAACAATTGGTCTGATTCTGCTCCAAGTTGCAAAAGTCTGATTCCGCTCCAAGTTGCAAAAGTCTGATTCCGCTCCAAATTGCAAAAGTCTGATTCCGCTCCAAATTGCAAAAGTCTAATTTCGCTCCAAATTGCAAAAGTCTGATTCCGCTTGAAACATAATTCTGTAATTCCGCTCGGATCTGTCTGTTTTTGAAAAACGTGTTACCAAATCATGGCTGAAGAGTTTTACAATGCTTTCGCGACACCGGTTGCTCCTGTTACTGCTGCTGAGACTTTATACAGTGAGAATGAGACAGGTACTCATCAGAAACCACCGAAACTCATGTACATTGAAGATTTTCAAGGTTGGAAAAATCGATTCGAGAATTGGGTACAAGCATACAAATTTGATGCATGGTGTTCGTTGTTGAAATATTATGAGAAACCAAAGAATGAACGGGGTATTGAAAAGGCTTTTAGTGATTATACAAAGAGTGACAAATTGCAGTTTACAAGTGAGAAAATGATGATAAGTATTCTTAAACAAGCGATTAAAGAAGATATCTTTATTTTGCTTCAACATAATGGGACAGCTAGATCAATTTGGGAGGCTTTGATTCAAAAATTCAGAGGGAGTGCTGATATGATCAAAAACAAAAAGGTGTTATTGAAGAAATCATTCGATATGTTTACAGCCTTCGATCATGAAACAACAAAACAGACCATTGATAGATATTGTCATCTGGTATTGGAAATGGGTAGATTGGACATCAAGAAAGAGGACGATGAGTGGGTCGATAAACTAGCTGAGGCGTTACCACAGCATAAGTGGGGAACATATTTGATGGTTGTGAAACTCATGAGGAAGTCTGAGAGTTTGAACTTGGCACAGTTCATTCAGAAAATTGAAGAGCAGGAATTGGATATTCAGAAAACAGCAATCATGACAAATCCAAATGCTAAACAAGATGTTAGTTTGTACTATCGAGGGAACAAGTTTGAGGCTACCCCCAGTCAAAGTCCAAAGATTAGTACTACTTTTAGTGCTGATGATTCTTCAAGTCCGAATGCTAGTACTACAACTCAAAGTGGTGGATATACTTCATCATTTTCAAGCTTTGATCCTAACAGCAACACACCAAGTCCTCAGAAGCAAAATTCTACAAATCTGCAGTGCAATGTTACTTTGAACATTCAGAATGGTCAACATCTTTCTCCAGAGCTGGCTAAGCAACACATGGAATCTCTTGTAGCTATGTTAGAGTCATACGAAAGCTTAGTTGCAGGAAGACTTGGTAATCCGATGCTTACAAAAGAAGACTATGACCAAATCGATGCAGAGGAACTTGAGTTGATGGATGTGAAGTGGTGTTTAGCAAGTGCTGTGAGGAGAGCAGAAAAGTTTCAATAGATTACTGGAAGATATGAGTTTCAAGGAATGGCTACCTCTCCATTGGGCTTTGACAAATCTAAAGTAACCTGTTTCCGATGTAAAGGAAAGGGTCATTTTAAACGGGAGTGTAAAAACCGAGAATCAACTGGGAGTCAAGAAAAGAACAATTATTATCAGAAATCAATTTTTCATCAGATTGAACAACAACCATCCTCATCTCATGTCAATGACAATGGAAAGAAGAAAGCTTTAATCATTCATCAAGAAGATGAAAAGGTTGCAGAGGGTTTTAGTTGGGACAAATACATACCTGATTCAGCTTTAGTTGCCCGAGTACTGGAAGATGAAGCTAGTCAGAAAAGAATTCCAATATTTCCATATTTAGGAAGCGATGTTGATACTGATGATGAGGAAGAATATCTTAGCAAATGTAGAAAAAGCATTGATCCTGACAGCTTTAATTTTTTCTATGCAGATAAAGTTGAGATGCTGAATCAGAAGAAGATTGCTAGTTTGAAGAGAGAGCTAGAAGCAGCAAAGTTACTAGCTGATGAAAAGGCAAAGACAGAAGCTGGAGAAACAAAAGTTGAAGCAGTTACTGAGAATACAACAGAAAAGATTATTGAAGTGGAGAAAGTGGTAGAGAAAATTGTTGAAGTTGAGAAACTTGTGGAAGTTGAGAAAATTGTTGAAATAGAAAAAATTGTTGAAGTCGAGAAACTTGTTGAAGTTGAAAAGATTGTCGAAGTTGAGAAGATAGTTGAAAAGGTGGTTGAAGTTGAAAAACCATGTTTAAAATGTTCAGAATCTTGCAAAGATTGTGAGGAGAAAGACAAGAAGATTGCTGAATTAGAGAAAGTTAAAGAAGATTTATTGTCTGATGTGAAGTATGTGAAAGAGTCATACGATGTGCTGAATAGAACAGTTGATGGTCTGAAAAGAACAAATTCAGAAATTGAAAAAGCAAATGTAAAAATGAGCGCAACATTAATGACAAAGCAGAGCGTCATCAATGAGTATATTGAAGATTGTGCTAAACTGAAGCAAGACTTGGAACTTGAGAAGATTGAGAGTGAAAGGATTAAACGATTACTTTTGAGTCCTACTGTTGCAGGTCTTGAAGCTTTTAAGAAGAAAGAAAAAGAAGAGGATACTGGTAAGACACAAAGTGTCAAGTATAACAGATGTCCGCCCCCGATATTTGAAAGTTATTCTCCCAGAAATCCAAACGAGGAATGTGTCAATAAGGCTCTCAACATCAAGTTAAAGTCTGAAATCATTGATGAATTACCAGACAATATTGATGTAACATTCACAGCGTCCGACACTGATCCTGAGTCTGAATTAATTAAGAAAGTTGTCGATCAGGTGTTGGATATGGATGAAGGGTCAAAGTCAGAGTCTAAGTCAGATAGTTTGAGTTCGTCTGAGAAAAGTCCGAGTTCGCCGGTCAAGAGGGTTTACAATAAAGAATTCTTGTTATCAAAATCTAATTTGAATGATGGATCAATCAAAGTGGCTTATACTTTGTATGATTCAGACAAATTATATTCTGATGAGGAATTCCCAATAAGAAGTGTTAAAACTGAAATGATCAAAAAGGTTTTCTGACGTGTGCGCATATATACATATTTTTACCATGAATAAACACACGATTTGGTTTTAAATTTATAAAAGTGATTATTACTTTTACATCAAAACACACACGAAAGAGGCAAGTGTACCCCGTCATATATGTAATAAAGTATCGGTAAGAACCAAGTATCGATCCAAGGAAATGGGCGGAGAAATAATACTAGACCTTTATCACTAAACTACCGGTAAAATCATAAGTTTGTTTGATTTAAACTAAACTAAAGTAAGTAATACCAAATACATAATAAAAACATAATAGATAGTAGATAAAAAGCCTTGCTAAATACACAACCACAGCATGTCAACTAAGTCAGTTTTGGCACTAGAAGCATTCGGCCAATATTCTAATTTAAGACAATTAGTATCCCTTTCGGGAATCCTAACATGACAATCATTCGGAAAGCTAAAACGATAAACACACTTTAACCACCTAAAATTGTTCTTTAACGTGCAATTGATAAATGTCTATGAAAATCTCTTAAAAATAAGCTAGTCATCCGTTAGGAGTTTTCTAACCGCACTTAACAAGGAAAGCGACACCGATAAACACAATGCAACCACCAACTGTCAAGCATAAACTAGATTAAATCACAACCAAGTTCATTTTACAAATCTTGCACAATAATTCACTAAGATAGCAATTTTGGTCTAAACTACTAACTAAGCTAACAAATCATGGCAAGAATTTATAACGACACCATCTAACCCGTTAAGGTCCTTACGTGACGGCAAGCTCTCTTGATTAACAATAATTACATTTTATTAAATCACTAACCATTTCTAGTATCATGATGCATACATTTAAACCAAGCTAAACTAGTTAACTAAGTTCAAAGTTTACTAATACAAGATTAATTAAACTTCATTTTTCAACTATTTTAACTAACCAAGCATCAATCATCCAACATAATTACTTATAATCAAGAATTCAATATCAATAACAAGGTTGCAAACTAATCATCAAAGATTAACATAGAAAATACTTCAAGTGTCATTACAAACAAAGCTTAACATACTAATGGCAATAATCTAGCAAGGGATTGTTTGTGTTTTTGCCCAAAGGCTACAATAATACATAAACAATAATCTAAGTACTTGAAAGATTAACAAAAACATGGAAAGATTAGAAAATCAAACCATAAACAAGTACTAGACTAAGGATCCGGGTAGTAATCGAGCTAAACGGGACAATGTGGCTTGATTCCGGGTGAAAGCTAATGCCTCCGGAGCCTGAAAATCGCCTGTGAAGCTCTCCAAAAATCCAGAATCTTGAACAGAAGGTTTCTGTTCTGTTTTTATACTTTTCGCTGTTGCACGGTCGTTCTCCATATGGCACGACCGTGCACTTTAAGCAATTATTGGGGATGGGTCACCATACTGCATACGTCATCAGATCGTTGACCAGATTCGAAATGGCACGACCGTTCTTTGTGTGGAACGGTCGTTTAGTTCCGGGTTACTTGTTGCACGCCGAGTCGTACAGGTCGTTCATCACCGAGACTCTGTTGGCTCATCAGATACGCACGGTCGTTCCTCAGATGGAACGTTCGTTCTTCACCGAGCTGCTTGTTTTCCTAGAACGCCCAGTCGCACCTCTCGTTCATCACCGAGCTGATCAACTTTGTCGGAGATGCACGACCGTGCATCAGGTGGAACGGTCGTTCCACAGGCCTAGTTCAGAATCCTTAACAGAATGTCCGCAGCTTCGTCGTTTTGTCCGGAAAGTCCTCGTTTTTGCTATCATCTTGTCTGGTATGCTGTTTTAGGCCTGTAAACATAAATGTAGATAAATAAGTATCCGAATGACGGTTTTACGGCCAAAAACGCATAAAATAGGGGTATAACGGGGAACTAAAATATGTGTAAATTAACGAATATCATTTTCAAATTAACAGAAATTAATATTTCTGAAATAAAAGATTTAAATCTTTCTGCAAAACCTAAACCTTACACTTCAAGGATTAAACAAAGAGTTAACAAGAAAATGGGTTATGGTTATGGTTATAATTTCCAAAAGAAATCAAACCATAATGGTAATCTCAAAAAGAAAGGTCTTGGTTTCAATTCTTCAGAAAATTATAAAAATCAGAAAACTTATAAACCAAAAACAAAATTTGTTTCAGGAGGAAGTTCAGAGGATGAACAGAAGAAACCGTTCTGGAAGCAGTCGAATCAAGAGTTTCTTGCTGAAGTAAAGAAGAATGTGAGAAAGTTTGTTTCAAAAGTTGACATAAGAACGTGTTTCAAATGCCAAGAAGTTGGACACATAGCTTGGAATTGCCCCAAGACCAACTACCAAAAACAGGAAGTTTCTTCTAACTCTGTTTTGAGAAAGACTTGTGTTGATAAGAAAGAACAACCTGTGAAAAATGTTAAAAAGTTTGAAAATTCTACTTCTGAGGAAGGAGAAAGTTCAAAAAGGTTTTACAAAAGAAAACGTGATATGAACAAGCAAAAGTGGGTGGTTAAAACAGATAGTTGTTCTGACAATGAATCTGATTCCATAAAATCAGAGGAGTCATTGGTTGAGAAAAAGATTGTGAATTCCGTTCCAGAAGTGAACGATGAGAATTTTCCTCAATTGTCAAAGGAAAATCTGATGTCGAAAGTGGGAAAGGTAGAGATCTCAAATCAATTCTTCGCTGATAAGGGATAATTTGATGTTGAGAAGGCTTTTAATGGGAAAGTCAAACATATTTTCGGTAAGATGGTTGACAGAAAGGTTAAAAGTGCAAAAGATTTTTATAAATCAAAATGTTGGTGGGATAGATGTGTCCTAGAATCTCCCAAGGCTGGTCCAGCTTGGGGGAAAGTTTTTCCTAACTAAAAATCTGGACTTGCCGGAGCTCCGAGGTTGGTAAGAGTGGAGCAGGAATCGGCATCATTCTTGATTTGTTTGGTTGGTAAATCTACAGGTTATATCTTTATATTGTTATATGTTGATTTACAAGTGGTTATGGTTGGTGAGTGAACCTGCAAGTGGTTAAAAGAGGTTTTCACTTACAAGTGGTTAATCAAGGTCATTAAGTTGAACTTGATTGGACCATACTTACAAGTGGTATTTTGGAGAACAAATGATGAGTTTATCCCCTAACCTACAAATGGTTTGAAAATCAACAAAACTAATTTTCCGGAAAAACCATTTGATTAAAACAAACTTAAGTGTTTTGAAATCACAATGGGAAAATAGTTTGTTGTGAGGGGGAGTTCTGATTGTTTATGCCAAGTGGATGGCGAATTGAAGCGATTTGATATCGGTTGTCATTTTTTTTAAGAAAACAAACTGTACAGGTAGAGTATCAAAATTTGTTTTCAAATTTCCTAAAATGTGTTTGCATTTTAGGGGGAGTAAAAATTTTTTTTTTCAGAAAATCCAAAAACATTAGAAAATTTGAAAAAGTCAAAAACATGATAAAATCAAAAATGAGTTTTGTTGTGTAGAAGAGGAAATGATAATACATCAGTTGGACTGTCACAGCATGCTAAAGAAATGGAAAGATAAAATGTGATAAATGGTCTCACTAAAGATGTGACGATAGGCTCAGCTAGACTAGTAGATTTGCGATAATGATACAAACTAAAATGAAAAGCCTAGTTCTAGTGGGAAACGCGGTTGAAAGCATAATACCTAGTTTTGTCCTTCTTGATTGTGTGACTACTCAGTAATCGCTGATTGTCGAAAGACATAAAACTGGTTAAGTTTGTGAACTTTCACAACTTTGATGAAAAGTCATTGTGGTTGTGCATTTCATTTTGCAAAGATTTAAACTTGTCTTATTTCTTTATTTTTGTTTAAGCATTGGACATCCTCTGCGTATACGTGAGTATCTACCTGGATGTTATTGCCTAAACATTCTGCTTTATTTTCTTTGGTGTTTCGTTTAAGCTTTGTACCTCCTCTGCGTATACGGAAGTATCGACCTGGTGGTTAAAGCCTAAACAATTTCAACTTGTTTTATTTTTCTTATTTTGTTTAAACATTGGACTTTCTCTGCGTATATGGAAGTATCGACCTGATTGTTAATGTTTAAACATTCTGCTTTATTTTCGCACATATCACAGTTGATGAAAGTTTAAAGGCATTACTTGGGTCAGTGTATTGCATGATGAGGGGATATGCTGAGATCGTGGGGTCCATAAGAACTTAGTGCATAATTAATATACCTAAACGTATCGGTAAGCTTTTCGAAAGTTTTTAGATTGAGTTTATGTGGACAACAATATCGTCAATCAACGTGAATCGTTTAGAGCTGAAAATGTTTAAAGCTTAATGGTGCTAGTGATTGGTCTTATAAACTGATATGATCCTCTTACACAATCTCACAAAAATAGTGTCTGTAAATATTTTTTTTCTGCATTTCATTTCTGTTATATCAAAAATCCAAAAAGATTTTCGGTATGTTTTAGCATAAATTTTGAAAAATTCAAAAAGATTTTAGACGACTGATGTTGAAAAGCTGATTTTCAAAATTCTGAGTGCTTGACATGACGAACAGGTTTGGGAAAATTTGTTTGAAAATGTTTGAAATAAAAATGATATTCATTCAAGTGGTTCATCAGAAATTTACATGATAAATCATTTTGTTTGATATTTGAAAATGATGTATTCAGGGTTGTGTCTTCAAGAGGTTAGCAAAGTTTCTAAATTTTGTTATATCTTATCTTTTATGAAACTTATGTTTTGGGTAGAGAATATGCAGGTAAGTCAGGTCACGATCCTGATCCTGTGAAAGCCAGACTAAGATCCCAGCACAAGTTGAGGGGGAGTCTGTTAGAAAGAGAGAGTCTGAAGATGCAAGAGCCAGATCGAGATTCTGGAAGACTGATAAAGACTGAAGATGCGAAGACTCAACACTGAAGACTCCGTCAACATCCGAGGGGGAGTTTGTTGGTGCATCCGTCTGTTGTCTACGTCTTGTATCGAGTCTTGTACTGTAATAGTTAGATCAGGGCACAGAAAACTAGAAAGTGGTTTTTAGGGGTGATTCCGCTAGAAATGACACCTTGTCATTTCGAGCTAAATCACATAAGTCCTGATTCCGCTCGAGATGGTTATTTCCTGATTGCGCTCGAGATGGTTATTTCCTGATTCCGCTCGAAAGTGAATTTTGATTCCGCTCGAAAGTGAATTTCCTGATTCCGCTCGAAATGCACATAGCATGTTCGAGCGGAACCCCTTCCCTTATATAAACCTTTCGAGCGTAATCATTTGTAACTATTCATTCTTCCGGTACAGAATTGCTGCCGAAGTGCCGTTCGACTGTAATCAGTGTGAAATCAATATACAAGGCAAATTTAAGTGAAACAAGCTGTTTTTCTTGTCCGTTTCTTAGTTTCCGCCTCTGAAACGGATTAGAGCTCTTCTTATTGACTCATTTGGGTCACGAATCCGATCGACTGTAATCAGTGTGAAATCAATATACAAGGCAAATTTAAGTGAAACAAGCTGTTTTTCTTGTCTGTTTCTTAGTTTCCGCCTCTGAAACGGATTAGAGCTCTTCTTATTGACTCATTTGGGTCACGAATCCGATCCTACAGCGACAGTCAGTCACCAGGGCTTCACCCGGTGCTGCCACGTGTCGTGTAATGTGTCGAGTCTAGTTCAATGACCGGTCAAGGCTAAAGCCTATACCCCTATGTCGCGGGCCGCGTAAGACTCCCTCTAAGTCTACGCGGGGCGCGAGAGATGGCCTGATCACAACTATAAATAGGGTCGAGCGGTTTCAGTCGAAATCGTTCAAAATCTTTCTTTCTCTCTCAATTTCTAGATAGTGAAAGTAATTTCCGGGCATAATACCCCCTTAAATAACGAAGTTCTGCCTCGTTGTAAGTATCATAACCCCGGTCACATATTAGATACACTGCCCGATTGATTCAGGGTTCCATAACGGTTGTCGTGGTTCTGCCCGACGTAGTCGTTAGAATGCCGTCTCGGGGAGGGTATTACTAATGTAAATATTGGGTTATTATACTAACGCGTGTGCATTTGTGTAAATTACAGATGATCACCAGGAAATCCTTAAAGGAAACCCTAAGACAGCAATGTGAGTAATCTCCTTTTTACAAATTGTTTTTACAAAACCTCACTTAATTAATAATATATTAAACAATGATTGAGTATTTGTATTCTACAATTATCGTCGGTATGTTGGGGTTTTGTATACAAAATTTGTTACTACCTTGCGAGGAATAACATGACCACAAGTCGGGTTGACAATACCGTGGGTGGTAATTGAGTAGATGGAAATAAATGTAATTGTGCGACCGCCCTCAATACTATACAATGGTTTTTACTTAACTTGATTAAACTGGGATTCACTCACTAGTATTTCCCACTGACAAAATGTTTTTAAACGCGTTTCAGGTAACAAAATGTGAAAGCCAAATAGAAGCCAGCTGGACAGCACTGAAGGCTTGGAAAAGTGGCTATAAAGTTACCTAAAATAAAGAGATGTTTTTATTAAATAAAATAGGGTGTATGCCTATGAAAATGTGTGTGCTTGAAAGTTGGGGTTATTCCCACGTGTTTAATATTATGAAAGTGTGGTATTTTACTCTGATAAAATATTTCCTAACTACGGTCCTGATGAAATTTCCGCTGCCAAAAAGGGTAAAACACAGATACCACCGATACTGGTCGCGGCTGCCCGTTCCCGGGTTTGTTAGGGGACAGGGGTTGCGACAGAAGGTGGTATCAGAGCTAAGCCACTGATTCAGCCACAGAAGTGTTCTGCTGACACCAATATATTATTCAATATTTTAGGAAATAAATTACGAAACTACGTGCCTACTTGTATTTTATTGTTGTGTGTTATTTGACTATTTGTTAGTTTACAGTAAGAGCGACCAAGGACCTTCCGACGCCTACCGTCAGTTGTCTAGCTCACCTACGAGCGAAGGCACCTCTTCACAGCCTGCCCTCTCAGGGTATTCAGCTGACAATGAAGATGGGATATTCGTGTTTAAGGCTCAGTCTGAAGAGCCATTCCCTCCTAAAAAGAGAGGATGGTTCAGTAGAGGGGCGCATGAATGTAGGAAAAGAATGAAAAAGTTACAACAGCAGCGAGCCCTAGCAGCCGCCAAAAGAGAAACAGATGCCCACACCCAAGATATGCTCAATAGGAGTCTAGCAAACTTTCATATCCTAGCAACCACAGCTGCCGACCCTAACCTGGAGCAACTGATAGCACCCCAACCATTACCACTATTCCCCGCTCAGCCAATGGAAATAGAAAATAACCCAGAAAACCAAATCTAAGTGCATGATTTTAACCCAGAGGAAATACCTAGGATACCAGCACCCAATCCCTTAGACCCAGACTACGACCCATGGTTAGACGACAATAGGGATTACCAGCAACGATACCCCATACCAGAAGATGAACCCATGCCGAATCTAAAAGCCTACCCAGGTTTGGACCCTCTAGATCCCTTTTATGATAGTGATCAATACATCAGGGAAATTCTAGAGAATCCTTACCCGTACCAGGAACCCATGCCCCAGTTCCCAAACCCAGTCCCAGCACCTGCCTCCCCAATGAGTGCATAAAATGTGCAAGAACTCCGAACCTTCGGAGAGGAAATTTTAGAAAGTAGCGAAAGGATGATGCAGGTCGGAGAGCGACTCGTCTGGAAGTACGACGAGCGCAATATGGAGTTCTGGATGAACCCATATCAGTAATGGTGGTAGCAATAATAATAATATAATAATATATATTATGTGTGTATTTCTGAAAAAAAAATCTCTAGACAATAGCTATAGATGCCTACTAGTATTGTAATTTTAAATTTCAGTATCGGTTTGTATTAGATGCATATTATATATAAGAAAAGAGTAAGTCGCAATGTTCGACGTTTTTGATCAATATGCGTATCATGTGATTAGTTATATTAAATATTATCTTGTGATATTAATACGTGGTAAATGTTTAAAATTCAGATGGACAACGAAGTGAACCAGGAAAACCAGAACGATAATAACCCGAATAATGATAATCCGAACAATGATAACAATGGAAACCTAGTGGATAACAGTGCCATCCAACACATAGTGGAACAAGGGATAATAGATGCAATGCCATATATTATCAAAACAGTTAGGGAAGCGGATAATAAAAGTAACCATAGCAGTAAACGACCAACTGATCAAGAACACAGCGTAAAGAATGGACCCTTACTTCAAGTGCCCATTCCCAAAAGAAGAAGAACCATATCTTATGGTTGTTCTTATAAATAGTTCTGGTCTTGTAAACCAAAGGAATTCTCAGGCAATGAAGGGGTCGTTGCGGCTTTACGCTAGATAGAAAAGACTGAGGCTGTCTTAAAAATAAGCAAGTGTGCGGAAGAAGATAAGATAATGTTTGCTTCCAATGTGTTTAAGAACTCAGCCTTAGAATGGTGGAACACGCTCCTCCAGTCTAGGGGAAGTGACAGGGTTTACAATATGGAATGGGAGGAATTTAAGAACATGGTGGAAAGGAAATTCTGCCCTCCCAGTGAAAAAGAACAGATAGCAAATAAATTCCTAAACCTTAGGATGACTGGAGTGGATAGTAAGGGTTATACTACGTTATTCTTTGAATATGCTAGAATAGTGCCAACCCTTGCATCACCAGAACCAGTATTAATCTCCCGTTACATCTGGGGATTAATCACTGAAATTAGGAATGTAGTAAAGGCAGCTAGACCTCAAACCATAGAAGAAGCTGTAGAACTAGCAAACACCTTGACAGATGAGTTAGTACGTACACGAGAGGAAGACCAGAGGAGGAACCTAGCCCAAAGGCTTACCCAGGAATTTCGCTACGGTAATTCCAACCGTGGGAAAAATGTAGGTTCTACCTCTGCACCCTACTGCAAGGCCTGCAAGAAAAATCATTCGGGAAAATGCTCCACTTACTGCAATTTCTGCAAGATACCAGGGCACAAGGAAGAAGATTGTAGGAGGAAACCTAATAATGGAATGTGCTTCAACTGTGGAGAAAAAGGCCACATCAAACCAAACTGTCCGAAACTAGTTCCAGCCATGGGCAATAAGACTACCAAAAATGCTAGAGCATTTGTTCTGACTGCAGATGAAGCCAAGATGATTCTGGACGTGATAGCCGGTACGTTTTTAGTTAATGATGTTTTTGCTAAAGTATTATTTGACTCTGGTGCGAACCAAAGTTTCATTAATACTTCATTTTGAAAACTTCTCAATCAACCATTAACTGAACTCCCACAAGAATGAATAGTAGAGACAGCAAATGGAAAAACCGTTAGGATTTCTGAAATATTGCAGGGAGCAAGAATAGAATTTTTAAATCAAAAGCTTATTGCAAACCTTTATCCAATGAATCTGGCAGGATTTGATGTTGTATTAGGAATGGATTGGTTAATAGCCAATAAAGCCAGTATTTTATGTGATCAAAAGTCAATTCAAGTAAATTCACCAAAAGGTGAAAAGATCACAATTAAAGGAGAAAAGCTATCTAAATCCACAAAATTCATCTCTGTGATGAAAACAACAAGTTATATAAGAAAAGGATCATTAGTGTATTTGATTTCCATAATCACTAACACTAAAGGAAAAGAACTAAAAGATATTCCAGTAGTATCTCAGTTTCCAGATGTATTTCCAGAAGAATTACCAGGACTACCTCCAGACAGGGAAGTTGAATTCAGAATCCACCTGCTACCAGGAACAGAACCAATTGCCAAAGCACCTTACCGTTTGGCACCCGCAGAAATGCAGGAACTAAAGAAACAGTTAGACGAATTGTTGGAGAAAGGATTCATACAGCCAAGCTCATCACCATGGGGAGCACCGATTTTATTCATTAAGAAGAAAGACAGATCTATGCGTATGTTTATTTATTACCGCGAATTGAACAAGGTCACGATTAAAAATCGGTATCCATTACCGTGAATCGATGATCTGTTCGATCAATTGCAAGGAGCTCGATTTTTCTCTAAAATCGATTTACGGTCAGGATATCATCAATTAAAGGTACAGGAAGGGAACATTCCTAAGACCGCATTTAGAACAAGGTATGGTCATCAGTGTTGCAAAAATCGGCCTAGGCGGCCGATTAATCGGCGCCTAGGCGCTAGGCGGCTACTTACTGACTAATTTTGAGCTAGTCGGCTAATTAATCGGAGTCGGTCAAAGTCGGTCAAAATCGGTCCTAGGCGGTCAAAAATCGGATTAATCGGCCTATATTAATCGGTTAAAATCGGTCAAAATCGGTCCCAGGCGGTCCCAGGCGGTCCTAGGCGGTCAAAATTGGTCAGAATCAGTCAAAATCGGTCAAAATCGAACCATACTATCTGAAACTTGAAGTATTTATGTGAATTTTGAAGTATTATTTTTATATTATTGGGTATATATATATAATTTTGAAAAAATACATATAAAAATCCCAATCCGATTAATCCCGATTAATCCCGATTAATCCTTAGGCGGTACCTCACCGCCCGACTAGCGCCTAGCGCCTTCTACAACACTGATGGTCATTATGAATTTACTGTCATGCCATTTGGTTTAACCAATGCCCCAGCTGCATTTATGGATATGATGAACCGAATATGTAAGCCATATTTGGATAAATTCATAATTGTCTTTATAGATGATATTTTCATTAACTCTAAGAGTAAAGAGGAACATGCAAAGCATTTGCACGCACTTCTAAGTTTACTAAGGAAAGAAAAGCTTTATGCTAAGTTTTCAAAGTGTGAATTTTGGTTAGAACAGGTACAGTTTCTTGGACATCTAGTCAATCATGAAGGAATTCATGTGGATCCTACCAAGATCGAGGCGATTACTAAATGGAAAACCCCTGAGTCACCAACCGAGGTTAGAAGTTTCTTAGGATTGGCCGGTTATTATAGAAGGTTTATTCAAGATTTCTCTAGAATAGCCATTCCCTTAACTAAGTTAACCTGTAAATTTGTTAAGTTTGAATGGGGACCAAAACTGGAAGAAGCCTTTAGAATTCTTTAGCAAAGGTTAACCAATGCACCCATACTAGCGTTACCAGAAGGAACTGAAGATTTTGTAGTCTATTGTGACGCTTCTAAGTTAGGTTATGGATGTGTGTTAATGCAACGCCAAAAGGTTATAGCCTATGCGTCTAGACAACTTAAGAATCATGAAGAGAATTATTCAACCCATGATTTAGAGTTAGGAGCTATATTTTTTGCCCTTAAGATTTGGAGACATTACCTTTACAGTAGTAAGTTTACCATTTTCACCGACCATAAGAGTTTAAGGTATGTTTTCGGGCAAAATGAGTTGAATATGAGACAAAGACGCTGGATGGAAATCCTTAGTGATTATGATTGTAATATCTAGTATCATGCAAGAAAGGCAAATGTAGTGGCTGATGCTTTAAGTCGAAAGTATCATGAAAAGCCAAAAAGAGTACGTTCTCTCAAATTAAATCTGCAGATAGGTTTAAATGAACATATTAGAAAAGCACAAGAATCAGTCATCAAGGATGATACTGAAAAATTGAAAGGAATGATTAAAGAACTAGATCAAGGAACAGATGGAATTTAGAGATTCCATAAACAGAGAATGTGGATACCTAAGTTAGGGAACCTGCGCCATCGCATATTAGAAGAAGCCCATAAGTCTAAGTATACAATGCATCCTGGAAGTGATAAGATGTATCAGGATTTAAGAAAGAATTTCTGGTGGATAGGAATGAAAAAGGACATAGCAACCTATGTTTCTAAATGTTTAACATGTTCACAAGTTAAAGCTGAACATCAGAAACCCTCAGGATTGCTGCAACAGTTAGAAATGCCAGTGTGGAAATGGGAATTGATAACAATGGATTTTGTTACCAAATTACCCAAAACAAGGAAAGGTAATGATACAATCTGGGTGATTGTAGACAGACTAACTAAGTCAGCTCATTTCCTACCAATGAAGGAAACTTTCAGTATGGAACAATTAGCTAAATTATATGTAAATGAAATAGTTTCATTACATGGAATTCCTTTATCAATTGTTTCTGACAGAGATAGCCGTTTTACATCTCATTTTTTGATAAGTTTCCAAAAAGCAATGGGGACCAAGTTGAATCTAAGCATAGCTTCTCATCCTCAAACGGACGGAAAAAGCGAAAGGACAATTCAGACAATGGAGGACATGCTTAGAGCTTGTGTAATTGATTTCGGAGATAATTGGGATGATCATTTACCGTTAATAGAATTTTCTTATAATAACAGTTATCACACAAGTATCAATGCTGCACCATTCGAAGCACTTTCTGGACGAAAGTGTCGAACCCCAGTCTGTTGGCCAGAAATTGGAGAAAAACAACTATCTGGACCTGAGATGGTGCAAGAAACAACCGACACAATCATTCAAGTCAATGAACGACTAAAAGCATCACGTGACCGACAAAAGAGCTATGCAGATAACAGGCGAAAACCGTTGGAATTTCAAGTAGGAGATAAAGTATTATTAAAAGTCTCTCCTTGGAAAGGAGTGGTAAGATTCATCAAAAGGGGAAAGCTAAGTCCCAGGTATGTTGGACCTTTTGAGATATTAGAAGAATAGGACCGGTAGCCTATCAGTTACAACTGACAGAGGAAATGGCAGGGATACATGATGTATTTCATGTATGCAATCTCAAAAAGTGTTTAGCCGATGAATCACTGGTAGTACCTCTTAAGGATATAGAGGTAAATGAGCAACTTAAATTTGTAGAAAGACCGCTATAGATTGAAGATAGGAAAGTTAAGAACCTCAAGCACAAGAGATTAGTTCTAGTTAAGGTAAAATGGGACTCCAAAAGAGGACCAGAGTACACATGGGAGCTTGAATCAGAAATGCAAAGAAAATATCCACACCTGTTCTAGTAGATCTCGAGGACGAGCTCTAAAACAAGGTGGGGAGGATATAACAACCCTCAAAATATTTTCAACACCCTAAAAATAATTAGAATGTTCAAATATGTCCTAAAATACACCCCGTATGCGAAAACGGACCCCGAATACCTTTAATTTTGCAAAAATAAAATAAAAACAAGATTTTTACTTCGCTCGCGGGCCGCGTAGCCTTTGGCTACTTCCTACACTGGGCGCGACAGTCAGTCACCAGGGCTGCACCCGGTGCTGCCACGTGTCGTGCAATGTGTCGAGTCTAGTTCAATGACCGGTCAAGCCTAAAGCCTATTCCCCTATGTCGCGGGCCGCGTAAGACTCCCTCTAAGTCTACGCGGGGTGCGAGAGATGGCCTGATCATAACTATAAATAGGGTCGAGCGGTTTCAGTCGAAATCGTTCAAAATCTTTCTTTCTCTCTCAATTTCTATATAGTCAAAGTAATTTCCGGGCATAATACCCCCTTAAATAACGAAGTTCTGCCTCGTTGTAAGTATCATAACCCCAGTCACATATTAGATACGCTGCCCGATTGATCCAGGGTTCCGTAATGTGTGTACTTGAAACTTGGGATTATTCCCACGTGTTTAATATTATGAAAGTGTGGTATTTTACTCTGATAAAATATTTCCTAAATACGGTCCTGATGAAATTTCCGCTACCAAAAAGGGTAAAACATAGATACCACCGAAACTGGCCGCAGCCGCCAGTTCCCGGGTTTGTTAGGGGACGGGGGTTGCGACAGTTAACGCAACTGGAGTTTTTCAGTCCAGGGCTCTGGACTGGTGGATTGCGGAGCGAAACAGGCGTCGTAACGATGCAGCCTATGGACTCTCCTGGGAGGAACTGAAGGAGTCATGATGAAAGAATTCTGTCCCCCACATGAACTCCAGAAGCTGGAAAACGAGTTTTGGGGTATAAAGCAAGAAGGTGGCGACAATGCTGGTCTTACTGCTCGCTTCAAGTAGCTAAGTATCATTTGTCCTGGTCAAGTGTCAACTCCGGACATCACAATCAAGAAGTACATTCGCGCTCTACCCGATTGTGTTGCCGATTTTGTCCAAGCCGCCAAGCCTACTACCGTTGAGGAAACTTTCCAACTCGCCGCTACTCCCGCTACTGAAATCGCATCGCCTCAAGTTTCGAAGTCATCACGTCAAGGACGCAAGCGCAAGCGCAAGAACAACAACAAAAACAAGAACTGTGCAGCGAATGCCGCTCCTCTCAACGCTATTCCTGTCCAACCCCAAAATCAGAACCGTCAAGTTGCACCTGTGACCAACGCACCGCCTGCTAAGCGTGCGTACACTGGTCCTCACCCTCTGTGCCCTACTTGCACTTATCATCACCCAGCTGGGATAGCTTTCCGTTTCTGTGTCCACTGCAACATCTACGGATACTTCACAGCGAACTGTCGCACTGGTCCTCATCAGCAAGCTCAAGCTCCTCCAGCACTGCCAGCTCCACTCCCCACTCCTCAGGGTAACCAAGCAGCTCCTACTCCCACTGCTCATGCACGAGCCTGCTTCGCATGTGGTTACCCTAACCACTTCGCTAACGTCTGCCCGAACCGAGTGGTGAAAAAAGAGTCGCAACAACCACCACAGCAACAACATCAACAACAGCAGCAGCAGCAACTGCCACAGCAACAAGCAGCCCGCGGAAGAGCCTTCAACATCAATGTCCGCCAGGCTCAAAATGACAACAACGTTGTCAATGGTACGTTTCTTGTCAACGGTATTTATGCTTCGTGTTTATCTGATACTGGAGTCGATAAATGTTTTGTGTCGTTTGAATTCGAAAAGCTCCTAAACCATAAACACGCTAGCCTCCCAACGATGTTCGACGTAGAAATTGCCACCGGAAGAACCGTCACCGTTAGTTCTGTTCTCCGTGATTGTACTCTTGAACTCAACAATCACGTCTTCCCGATCGATCTCATTCCGATGCAGCTTGGTAGTTTCGATATCATAGTAGGCATGGATTTTCTTCATGAACATCGTGCTGAAATCGTTTGTTTCAAAACGATGATCCGTTTCTCTCTTTCAAACGTGTAACACCTCAATTTTTTTGACATTTCAACGCAATTTAATGCGGAAAATAGGTCCCAATTTTTTTTATAATAGCATTAATTGGTCTCATTATCCCAAAGTCATGATAACGTCTTTAGTTATCAAAACTTAAATATCACGAATTTATTTCATAAACTAACAGGACTTAAAAAAAATTCTTAACAACTTGATAAATATTTGAACAATGCTTTTAGTGTGTTTTTCTTATGTCATCTCGTGTACTTGATTATCAATCACCATTCTATGTGAGATATCCAATTTAAAATATACAAATAACCTTTCATCCGTTAGATAATGAGATCTCGCCTTTTATAGAATCCATCTTGTATATATGTTATATGCGATCTTTAACTCCCATCTTCGTAACCATACTAGGTTTATGTATTCTCAATCCCATACATGGCGTATCATAAAAACACAATTAGTGTAAACTATATGAGTGGTTACCATAAGAAAACTAACTCTGGTAATACTCTTAATTTAAGAACTTTAAAAATAATGATTATTCTTAGAATAATTGAACATCTAAGTTAACTCAAACCATCTTCATCATTACAGTTAAATATGAATTATATGTTCAGTCACTTCCACCCTGTGATGGAACCACTCGACTCATGTTTATCCACTTTTAAACCTCATATTATGCCCATATTTCAGCAACAATTTTATACCTGGTGTACCAAACGCCCCTTAGAGTATGGCACACTTGTTGTCTCTTCCTATCGCAAGTTAGTATATGACACTGAACCGGCAACGTACATGAGGCCCAGGTGGAATTTTGTACGCTCAAAACAACAAAAATCAACTTTTTTTTAGTGTACAGTATGTCTCCAGCGTATAGACTCCTCTATACAACGTATAGACTGGTATTTTGGTGTATGATACATCCAGTTCAATAACATTTAGTTTAACCAAGTCTAAGCTTCATTTCCATAACCGTAAGCCTATTCAACCAATTGATAAAATATCTTTGAAGATCACATAATAGGAAGATGGTTAGTGGTCAACATTAAATAAAGACCAACCTACTTTATTCGAAAGTTTTCTTACATCATATATTAACTTCTCTCGTAACAAGGGTTGACAAGGTTGGGTTGCTTACCTCGTGATGATCACATTCAACATTAACCTTTGTTTAACTTTCAACTTCATACTCATTATCAGAAGAAAAGTTATGGATAACTAGGTGATCCTTGATGCCTTCCGTAACATTAAGCAAATCTAGAGTTTATCTTCATTCACCACAACTTCCTTTCTAAACCACACATATCACACCTTTTAACAATAAGACAACTTGCGTAACTTTTAGATCAATCATACTAGTACCGTAACAATTAAGAGATCCATGACTTTGTACCAGTTACAAGGTACCTACCACATGATAATTGTACCAGTTAAACTTTCATACGAGGTCTAGTGTAGTTACTTACCTCATGATAGTTATATTGAATATTTACCCTTGTTTACCTTTTAACATCAAACTCGTTATCATTCTCCAATGCCACCAAAGGTTATCTCATAGTCAAACTAATTTAACAATCACAATTCATTCACATATATTTACTTATTCGAGTAATGCGTGAAACACTCACCTTCGCCCGTAGGATTAATTTATCTTCGGATTTTCTTGACGAGCCGATGATCCCATTGAAGTCAAACTATTACATATAAATTAAACAATCTTTTAACACCCTCTCGCCAACTCATCATAAATAAGTGGATTGAATTACATGTAATATTTGTAACCTCTTTTATAATATTCACTCTAGATACCAGACTTACGTACAAGTCATGATATCATTATAATCATGTTTAACTTTAGATCCCAACTCACCCCATTCATGGTTACATAACCCGTTTTAAGAATTAATTGAACTTTCTATGCAACTATAATATTTTATAATTTTGACCCATCTTCTGATCTTGTTGACTCCTGATGATCAAAATCAGTACAAGTAGACTCAAGTATCTTTCTAACCATATAAATAACACATCAAATGGACACTCAATAGTTGTGATTTTATTACGAATTCAGCTCGTAATTCTGTTCCAGTTTCAAATTAGAACTTAACCATACGCTTATATCTCCTGGTTAGAACCTAGATAAAATGTTTATAGAAATGCATATATATATATACACACACACACCAATTTTAGTATAAGTTACCATCAAATTTTCTATTAAAACATCACTGTTTCTTCGTTGTGGCATTTTGTCAAACACCTGCTGTGTTTCAGAAATGTGTTCATATAATAACTTTGGTTCAATATCCTTAATCAGCCCATTTTATACCAAATTCTTATACATGCATCTAAGTTTCATCAACAATTCAAGATCGATCACCTAAAATCTAGGGTTTTAGGAAGATAGAATTACATACCTTGCTTCCTGATGAATACATGAAAACCCTTGTTCTACAACTTTAATTCATTGGAACATCATCTTTTCTCCTTGGCACCATCCACTCCCATTTTCATCATAGAACCCACACCAAATTCACCAGAAGTTTCCAGGTAAATAAACGTGGCTTTCTTCTTTTTATTAGCCAAAATTTTATATTTATTAAGTTCATATCATTTGGCAATTCTGGTCCTTATACTTCTTATGGGATTTACTATCCTTGGTTGAATGCTTTAATTTCTTAATATCCCCTCTTTCACAATATATTTCTAATTATACCCATATTCATATTACTAAAGCAAACACTGAATATAGGGTCTTTAACGAATTTAACAAATATAATAAATATATTTTCTAATTCCTACTAAAATAATGGGATGTTACAAAACGGTGATTAACTCTGTGTCTATGGCGAAGTATCTTCGAAGGAACTCAAACTCATGTCGTGCGTACAAGCAAGCAAGTATCTCCGAAATGAATACAAGGCTTTCTTAGTGCACATCGTAGTAGCGGAGAAGGAAAAGGAAATGAAGGCAATGGAAAAGGTACTTGTAACACCTCGGAAAAACTCGTCCAATGTAATAAAGACACGTGTCATAGACCTTAAACGTGTTATAAACCCGGACCATGATAAAAGATATATGGTAGGATTGAAAGTGTCAACATGTTAATTAATACCTCTGAGTGACCTTTCTATTAATTCCAAACCTTAGTAAAACATTAAAATGTTTTCATATATATATCTGATAAGAATTACACAAGTATCCGGATAAATTTATGTGATGATAAATTCCACATTTCAAAGAAATGGGATCCTAGGTGCAAACACGACAAATCCTCACACTTTGGCTTTTTCAAAGACCTCAAGTCAATGCCATTGCATGGCCACACTCCCAAGGTGTCTCAGGTCTGAACATATGGTCCTTTTCTGCTAATAATGACCAAAGATTCGAAATATGAAAGATTGCATGGTCATATGTTAAAAGTTCACAAAATTTCGTCTTCTGACAAGGCTTACGGACCGCAAGGTGTATGCCTTACGGACCGTAAGGCAGCATATCTGGGCGATATAAATTAAATAACGGATACGGCCACAAAGCCTAAGGCTTACGGTCCGTAAGACCTGTAACTGGGCAGAAACATGGACAACTGCCTGTTCAGCCAATTCCACCGCCTTAAAAGGCTGGTTTTCGAATTCAGGAGATGAGCCAACAGATTTTCATGCATAGGGGACACCTGGGATGATCAGGAAACATTTGTAGACTTGTGTGTGATGATATTGTTGCATCTAAATCACTATATAAGGAACTTGAGTTGCAACACTTCACTTGTTCATTTCAAACTCATTTCTAAACCTTCTCTGGAGCTCTCTGGACTTCAATCAAGATTTCTTAAGCTTCATTTTCATGCTAAGGACCATTGTAAGTGTCCTTAACCTCCTAATTTCAGTTTTAATTAGTTTAATGGCCAAAAGTCAAACTTATCGTAATTAAGGTTTGACTTAGTGATTAATCACTAATGGTCCAGTAGTTAAATTATAAGTAGCTATAAGTTGGTAATTATGTAGGTAATAAACCCCTAAGAGGGCACCTACTGATTATCACCCTAACTTGGTCAAATGTCGGGTCAAACCTAATTATAAAAAGTCAACAGAAAGCTATTTTGCAAATAAACACATAATTAACAATGTAGAAGCCATGAAACCTGTTTTATCACTTGTATAACTTGGTAATTAATGTAAGAACATTTCTAAGCATGTTCAACCCGACAATTTGAAGTTTAGGCTCGGTTCGGAACCGAAAGTCGCAAAAGTAGACTTTTGCTTTGACTTTCAATTTTGACCCGATTTAGATTATTTTAGAAATGCCTTAGGCTTCCATTAGGTCCATGTTTCATATTTGTATAACCCTCTGAGGATATACAACTTGGATCCTAATTTATCCTATTTATTTGCATGTTTCCGTTATATGCCTAAATGTTGACCATTATGCCCTTTTGACCTTAAAACGAGATTTTTGAAAATGTGAGAGGACAATAACCTTTGTTACTAATTTATAAACCTGTCCTAAAAATTTGACATCAGTTTGAGGTCTAGATTAAGAGTTATGCTCAATATCGTAATTAGAAAGCTTTTTATTAATTAAACGGCAATATTAGCATAAAGCCTATCTAAACCCAAATTTTGACACCAAAATTTTTACCCACTGATGTAATATAATATTTTGGGATTTTTGAAGATTTTTATTTATTTTTAACCTGAGCATAACATAGGGTTCTTGCTTTAATTCGGTAATTGTCGGTTATACCCTTTTTGCTAATAAAATGAGTTTTACATAATATTTTGATACCAAAATTTTTGCTACCAATTTTATATGATAAATAAAATATTTTGAACTTTATAAACTGATCAAAAACTCAGATTTTCTATTATAACCCGAAAATCGCTTAAAACAGACTTTTACGCGTTTTAAGCGCATAGTATGGGTTAAAACTATTTTTACATATAAAACTTAATTCCTACTGATGTTTTAAGTAAATTTTTATAATTAAACAGTAAGCAAAAGTTTTAAACTCAAATTTCTAAATTTGACCTTTAAAGCTTATGTGAAATTACCAAAATGCCCCTACGGTGCATAGTTTAGTTATAAATGATAAATTTCACATATAGGCAATACCCTACTGATATGACCTGCAAAAATAACTATTTTTACTGATTATATCAGACCTGAACCTCAGATTAATATTTAATCTCTTTTATAAGTGTTAAAATGACCAAAATACCCCTACGGGGCATAATTTGAGTTTAAATCCATTTTGGGCATAATGGAAGGTATCCTACTGATATCACAACATATTTGAGGCATATTAACATAGGAAACCTGTTCATGACTCATTTGTTTACCCGTTATTCATTTTTGGCATTCGGAACGGTTTATGTAACTAGTTTGCATAAATTAACCGAAACAGGGCAAACTTTATCATTTTTATCTCAAAATCCAGAATGTGTTTAGTTTACCCATATTATACAAGTTTTTAAACTTGTCGGGTCTAAACCACATTTTAATCCGGTCTTCGCTCAATCTTGCGTTTTGAACCGTATATCTTCCTTTAAAACTAACCGGTCTAAGTTTAGGCTTAATTAAGACCCGTTAGGAATCTAATAGGTTATTAAAATCTTTGTTCCAGATTTAGGAGACCAATAAAAGATACTTTGCACTTGCTGATTTGTACGGCTGGGATAAATTTATATAATTTGCTCAGGTAAATACTTTTAACTTATTTTCCGTTATACGGGCTTGGGATACGGTATTATAATAATACCGCTTGGTCGGGTGTGTAGTTATTTAAATCGGATTGTGATTAATATACTTACATAACCCGTTTTAATCTGTTTTGTTTGGTATATGGCCGTTGAGGGGTTAATGACCATGTCCCGGATATCCTTGGCATGACTTAAGCACGGGGTGTAGGCATACACCTGACAGTTGCATATGTATAAATGGTAATCCACAATAAGGAATTCTCCTTGTGGGCATTATACCTGTGATGTGTCAGTTAATCTTGTCCGGCTCTTCTAACCGGCCATGACGGACGGCAAACATGTAAAAAAACTGTATACAAGATTATTTTTAAATAATTGTCCCAAGTTATAAAAGATATTTTGTGCCTTGTGCTTTCAAATCAATTTTCTTAAACATTTTTAAAATGAGTCAGTTAATTGTATTTACCAGTGTAAACTGACGTATTTTCCAAAAAGGCTAAGTGCATGTACTAGGCGGAATAGGCTAGCTACTCCTAGCATCAATAAAGAGTCTTGCAAGCTTAGATGTTTATAAATCTGTTGAACAATGATCTTTTTAAATTTGATCCGCCTGTGGATCCCTTACAACCGTTTCTGTAATAATTATTATTACTTTCATTCGGTTTGTAATGTTTTTATCTTTCGACTTTCGCTGTGTATTAAACTGTGATAAATTGCCTATGATGATATCAACTACGTCACGATACTCCCCACCGGGCCACCGGTAATACGTGGAAATATCAGGGTGTGACAGTACTTGTGGTTCGTGATTTTCCTACTGTCTTTCCTGACGATTTACCTGGTCTACCCCCGAGTCGCGATATTGATTTTTGAATCGACCTCATTCCTGGAGCTAACCCTGTCGCTAAAGCTCCTTATCGCCTTGCTCCGTCCGAAATGCATGAACTTTCGAGTCAACTCTAGGAATTACTTAATAAAGGCTTCATACGCCCTAGCACATCTGTCACAGCCCCGACCCCATCCTGGGTGCGGGAGCCGTGAACCAGTCAGATGGTATCGGTGTTTATTAAATATGCAGCGGAAAAATTTTCATCAGGATCGTAGTTAGGAAACAATTTCAGAGTTTATAAAACACCGAACTTTTAATATTAAACAAATGGGCAAAAACCATATTTAATTCAATCGTTTTTATAGGGATAAACCCAAATAAATAAAACATAATTTCTTCTTTTATTCAGGTATTTATAGCCACTTTATTTAAGCCTTCAGTGCTCCATAGTTGGCTTATATTATCTTTACAGCAAATTACCTGAAACACATTTGGAAAACATTTTATCAGTAATAAATACTGGCGAGTTCATTCCATTTTTATAAAATATAGTGTTATACTTTACAGCATTAAGGGTTTTTATATTTGTTTATATTTACCCAAACTCAATCAGTATTTGTCACATGGTGGCAGTTCCGATGTAACAGTGGTCATATTACTCATTGGCTAACTTTCGTCCAATATTGAAGTTTATCAAGTAATAAATATAAAATATATCTTATTATGATTCAATGATATCGGTCACCAGGCGATTCCCATGACGGTGGTCAAATCACTGTTGATCATTCTTTCAACTAGTGACTTTGGTCATAACACTGTTGATCATTCTCTCAACTAGTGCCTTTGGTCATGTCACTGTTGATCATTCTTTCAACTACTGACTCTGGTCATAACACTGTTGATCATTCTCTCAACTAGTGCCTTTGGTCATGTCACTGTTGATCATTCTTTCAACTAGTGACTCTGGTCATAACACTGTTGATCATTCTCTCAACTAGTGCCTTTGGTCATGTCACTGTTGATCATTCTCTCAACTAGTGACTCTGGACTTAGTAGTGTCCCGTGACATTACTTTGTCAATTATATTTTCTATGATACAAAACCAATTAGCCCAGAAAATGAAATATATCATTTTCTGTCAAACTAATAGTTATAACTTAAACATAATATATTAATTTAATAATTGTAATATTATTATCTAATATTTTAACGTGACTGAGACTAAAAATATAATCTTAGTATAGTAGAATATATTATATTTGACTATTTTATTATGGTATACATTTATGGACTAAACATTATTTTATAATGTAAATAGTAATTTTGGTTTATTAAATATATTTTCTTTAATATATATTTTAATAATGATTAATAAAGCTGTATTTTATATACACACCATTTAGATTTATTTCAATCATACATTAAATTTATTAATGATTTAATGTTAAAATAATATTAGTTATAGGTTATGGCTACTGGGGCACAATTCCCCCTGTGATTGTGGTCATGTTACTATGGGCTAACTTTTTGGCCAATAGTAACGAGGGTCAAGCAATGTATAAAACCTCCCATACCGGCAGTTATTATAGAATATAAAATTTAATCACTGTAAGTATAACTGGTAAACATTTAGGATTTTGGAAAGCATTTTTAAATATAATTGTATCACAAAAAGGTGATAACCGGTGAGAAAAGAGAATGGACTCACTTTGTAACTTTAGGGTTCAACTAGAAAGCCTCCTGGTAGAATCTTGGGTATAACTTCTGAGCTATTTTAAATATATATATATATATATATATATATATATATATATATATATATGCACTCATGTTAAGTATAGTAACCCTAATTCAACCTTATCCCTACGTCACGAGACAGAACCCCAACGAACTTAGTTGGGCGGAGCCTTGACATGCGTTATGGGGCTACAGATCAATCGGAAAGGGTATCAATGATCGGGAGTTAAAACACTTAAAACGGGGCAGGACTTTATTATTATTATAGGGTAAATAATATATATATATAGGCTAAAGATAAATAGAAAACCACTTTTATTGAGAAAACCCGGGAAACTAAAAGCTCCCGAAATTTTTTTTTTGAAAAAAATAACACATGTAATATACATGTTTTTAAGACTTTTGGGCAAAAAAAATCGAAAAAGCGCCGAAGGATTATTTTAAAAAAAAATAAACAAATTTCAGCAACTTTGCTGTGTAACACGTGTTAGGCAAAAAATGCTGAAACTTGTTTACTTTTTTTTAAAAAATCCCTTCGGCGCTTTTTTGTTTTTTTTGGCCCAAAAGTCTTAAAAACATGTATATTACATGTGTTATTTTTTTCAAAAAAAAAATGTCGGGAGCTTTGAGTTTCCCGGGTTTTCTCAATAAAAGTGGTTTTCTATATATCCTTACCCTATATATATATATATATATATATATATATATATATATATATATTGAGAGAGTAGCGAGAGTGAGGGATGGAAAGTTGTGTGAATTATTGAAACATACAACGTCTATTTATGTCAAATTTGTACTTGGAGGCAACGCCTCCTGTGTACACTTGGCTTCAATTCAAATGTGAAGTTTTGAGACATGCACACGTATACTATGATTCATTTCAAATGTTTTAAATTTTAATATTATTTTATTATTATAATTAATTCAGTCGCTTCACTTATTTGGCGCACATAACTTCTAAAATATGACGTTTTATAAAACAATGAATATGCCATTAGAACGAGAATATTTGTGTCTACATTTTGATCCAAGTTTCATAAAAACGGAGTATGTTCAAATATAATGTACTTGTCTAAGAACCCGCGAGTTTCGCGTGTGGCTTAATACCAACTAAACACATAAAACATTCTAAACTTACCACATAAACCATAAGTATATACTTATAACTGTTCGAAAGTGGTATGACACAAAATACATGGTAGATGCATAATAGTCGCCAATTTTGTCCAAACATTGTACGATGACAAAAAACCTTGAACATGATTACTATCGGCATAATTGTTTACCATATATATTATCGACAAAACATACATTCTCTAAACGTTGGGGTTAGCAATGAGCAACCTGTTGAGATTCCTATCATAACGAAGCACGAACTGACCTCCATCCACCAAACCAGCTTGCAGCATAAAGTTTTGCCATCCTCTTAACGCATACCTAATCCTGCCATGTGCAGTTTTTTCCACTTCTCCAAAGTCATTGAAAAGCCGTCTTCAGTTTGAACTGTCATTTCATCAAGGACAGATAAATCCACATTCGTGGCAAAGGCCTTCGGGAACCGCTGCATTACAAATCCATAAAAGAAGCAAGCTAAATGATTAATAAGAATAAAAACTTTAAAACATTCTGTAATATTAAATTAAGGAAATTAGATGTAGATGCCACTATACTCACAATTGGTTACTGTGTTACGATTATTAATATATTTTAACATCCCAACCCCCACACACACACATACACTCTTTAATACAAGTGACTTCTCATTGTCAAATGTACCTTACTTTCCTCTTCAGTATTGTCTCTGATCCTTTCAAAACATTTTCAAAAATGTAAACTCTCTTCATGGTCTTGTGTAAATTTTGATCACTATAACAAAAAATTAGAGATCAACCCAACCCATAAATGCTAACAAAGTGAGTGAAATCCTTTTTATTTAGAACGTGGAGTCACTATTATTCTCGAGTGCCTAAAGCGAATGACAAGTGAAAAAATACACTAAGTAAAAATCATAAAACGCCACATGTATAATCATATATATAATGAGAGTGGCTTTTGAGATGATGTAAGGTAAAATGGGATCTTCATCGATGGATATAGTGTACAGAGGTGACAAAAGCAACATATACTTGTATAGTTGCTGCATGTCTTTGTTGAATCTACACTATCTTAACTTTTCATCTTTTAATATTTTCGTTTTATAAAAATAATATTACATTTTGATACTTTAATAACATTTTTCAGACAACAATCAAATTTTTATGTGCATGTTAAATTGTTGTCCATTTTCTCTTTTTACAAAATTATGCCTATAAGTAAAACATTTGACCAATTTGTAAATTCTGGATTATTAAAGATTGAATTAAAAAAACATTTAAATTAAAATAGAATCAAAATCACCAACTTGTTAATGGAAAATAAACATACACCAGCTTGTTATTACAAAATAAACATACAACTTTATTACGGAAAATATCATCATGTGCAAAAAGTCATGTAAGTTCCCCAAAGCTAGTTGTTTAGGAGGTTGTAGGGGTACTAAACTTGTGTGCTAAGCGAACTATCACGTTCACTCGAAACACTTCTCATTGTAGGTCCAAATTCCTCAGCATCATATTTCAGAGATATACATTTTGATGATTCATAAAATTCAACACTAAATGCAGGTGATTATTGGCGCCCTATCGCTTGCACGTGAGCCAAACTGTGAGCCAAACTGAAAAAAAAGAGTAATTTTAACCGACTGTTCGAAGAACATATCCTTTAAATTATTAATTAAGTATATTAGGAATAATACACTGACCATATATCATATTTGCCGACTGCTGCTTGTACCTGAACCCGAGCTAACAACTCAATTCGCAAAAAGCCACCAATGCAGACTACAGGCTCAGGCAACTTGAACCTTTGTAAGTGATTTTTCTGTTGCCATAAAGTTTGCTCATGAATATATCAAAAGATATATACACAACTGCAAGATGGTGTAAGATTGTAAGCATATTGTTTAACATGGTAGGACGACTACCCTGGTTGGTTGGGTAAAACAGGGTCAAAATGGGTTATGGTCAAAACAGGAGGGCTGCCCGGTCCGGGTTGTGTTATAGCATGACATTTTTGACAGATTTCTAAGATTTGATTATAATAACTAAATTATTTGATTAATGAATGCTTTTTAATATAGTATCATAAAAAACACGTTTTAGTTTATATGACCCTTTTGATCTGTTACACATAAACATAGCCCAAACTGACTTGTTTATAAGAACATATGACAAAAATGGCACCTATACTATATTTTCGTGTTAGGATAACTATTTTTAAATAAATTTTAAAACATGTAGATAAATGATATCTTAGTTTCAATAAACATTTTTTTACATATATGGCATCTTCAGATGACTTTCTACCCATTTGACCCGTATCGTTTTTAGCAGAATTATGTTTTCTTAACCCCTTTTGAGATAAAAACATAACCTAAATCAACCCATTAAGAAATAAACAGGCTGTAATTGTCACATCAGCATTTGAATAACTACAAAACTTTCCAGAGCAAAGCACCAAACGCCTAATCCTTTCTTCAAGATCCGACTGATCGTTTTGGTCCTTAGTGAGTTGTTTAAATCTGGTCCCTTATTTAACAAAGCCATGTGACTTTGAAGTCTTAAACATCATCAAACTCAGATAAATTCGAATTGCAGTCTTTTTTACGAAGCAAATTTTTAGACATTACGATAAGCAGCTTACGAAATTCCCTATGCAGCTGAAAAACAACAATTAAATGTAAGCTGCATTAATCTTGGTAAGGTACCTTCTTTTGACCACAACTTATATTTCCTCAAGAAGTCAGTGTAATCTAGCGATTCAAAATACTTCTATGTTGATGCCAGTGCGAGTGGTGGGCTCGCAAATGCAATTGACAAATGAAGGCCACATCTTTGACCCACTTAAAATACAAAAGCAATTTGTGATGCCGCTAGTGCGTGCTCCTAGTGTAAATACTGAACTCATTTTAGCAAACTTAGTTGACTTTATAAAATAATCGCCTATATTAATAAGCCGATCTAAGTTGTGTGCACTATTAAATAAGCTTTGAGAGACTTTTGGCCCATTTAAACCATTTGAGTTTTTTTTAATCTTTAGCTAAATCTTTCTATTTGACCTGTTAGAGAAAAGATGTAACCCGATTATCCATTCAATAAAAAGTGAATCAAAATTAGAGAAAGTAGAGGCTACATATTAAACCCAATTGCCCATAGATACCAGCAACCAATGCAGCTCCAGCTGCAAACGAACTATAGGCAGAAGCCCATGCATCTGCAGGAACATACTCCAAATCAGCACCACCTCCTGATGAACCCTTTTGACCTCTAGGCATCTTAGAGTAATCCAACTGCCATCTATTGATCACCATTAACACGTTAGATTGTTTGAAGAACAACATGAAAAAGTATAAAACAAATTGTTTACGTTGAGAAACAAAACCAAAGATTATAGGCGAATAAGTTACTTTACATAGATGTTTTCAAATCATCTTTTTGGCTGCCTAAACTCTGCAGATATAACTTCCTTCCTATTTGAATTTCAATTGACCCACTAAAACAAAAGCAATGACCACATACAGAATAAAGCAATTAAAACTGACTCGAAGGCTGATTAGAGACAGAGAAGTTGTAGAACATGAGGCCCAAATGTAAACGCAGTCGGCTCATAACTGCTATCTAAACCAAAGCACTCGGGTTTAAGCCCTTTTGTTAGGATCTGAGTTTGGTTTTGATTGTGTTTTACGTTTGAATTAAGATGAAGATGAATGAGTTGTGCAGCGGAATTAAGATGGAAGCAAACTTTTCACAATCAAACAGGAGAATTGCTTTTAACATACAAGTTTAACATTGAACCGAATGATTGAATTAATTTCAACAACGATTACAATTTGCAAGCATGCAACAAACTCCCCCTCAGCCTGAGCTCACAGTATTTGTTCGTGCAGGAAGAAGATAGTGAAAGAGCTGATAGAACAGTACAGAGCACTGTTCTATTTATAGGCACGAGCAAACCACTGAAGCATCTAAGCTGACGGCACCATGAAAGTGACATCTAACCTCCTAACAAACTCTAACCTCTGATCTATACAACCTCTGCTATGCTAACTACTGTTATTATATTTCATTACATAAAGACATCTAAACTACTGCTGCATCCTTCCACTGATGTGAACCCAGCAGTACTTTGTCATGATCAGCAGAACTTGACTCAAGGCAGTAGATTGAACAGCAGAGCTTTAGTCTTCCATCAGTCTTTTACTTGATCAGCAGTTTGTAGGTCAGCAGTTTGTACGATCAGTAGATAGGAGGTCAGCAGATGTTGAAACCACTTTCAAGGGGAGAGACTTGAATACATAACATCTTCTTATTCTGGATCCACTACTCTGATCCAGTTTTGGCTTTAATTATCTGTTCCTTTGGTAGGTTTCAATCCCAACAATCTCCCCCTAGAACAGATAATGCCAAAACTCTTCATTATTTGTAGATCTTTATTGCCTCATCAGCAGTTCCCTTATTTGCCCTTTGAGTTGTAACTCAAAGGCTAAGGCATCTGTGTCATCATCATCCCTGCTAAGTGGAAGATCAAGGAGATCCTGCAAATCTTCAAGACTTAGGCCAAGTGCTTGTTCCCTTGTTATTTTCTTTACTTCTCCACTAGACTTGAACACTGTCAGTACATGGGTCTGTTTCTCAGTTTTCCACTTTAGTACCTTTGAGTCTAGTGGGTTTCTTGGGAGATTTTTATTTGAAGAGGTATTTAGTGATGCAGGCCTTGTGATGACTGTTTGAGCAGTGCTTGCAGGTTGATTCAGGCCAAGAGTATCAGCTATAATCTGCTTAATACCTTCTTTAACAAGCTCATCTCCTGCCATTAATTTTGCCACTGTTTCAGTACCTAACTGTTGTGTTTGCTTTCTTATGTAGATAGCAGCACCAGCTGGAGCAGTAGCTCTCCTAATTTGCAGCTTTGATGGTCTTTTTGAAACCTCTGCTTCAGGGTAGTCAGGTTTTTGTGGAACTGTGGGATCTTTCTTCCTTAATTCCTCCAACCTTTTGTAGGTGGCCCTGACTATATCTTCTTTCCATCTTGCCACTTGATTTTTAGACCCATAGTCAGCAGCAACTAATTCCTCTTTCATTCTCTTCAGCTCTAGTGTCTTTTCAGGCACATTCCTTTTGTACTTTGACCAATCTGGAGGAGTGTGTTTGACCTTATTCTTTATCATTTCTTGAATCCTGGCTGCTTCTTGTTCAAGCTCAGGAATGGTCCACTCCTTGTACATATGTTTTTCTCCCTTGTACTTCTTGGTTACCATTATGCTTTCAATGTAGTCTTTTCTCAAAGTTTCATCTGCTTTCTCTGAGATTTGTTGACAAACATTTTTTGCAAATTGCTCTAAGGATCTGACTTGAGTAAATAGGAACTGATAATGCCTTTGAATTTCTCTGTCAGTTTTTCCTTGAGAGTTTCTTTTGGAAATATCCTCTGCCTGTTTAGCCTTAACTTTCAAATATTCTTCAATGTTGTTAGGCCTTGGATATCCTTTAACTGATGGCAACTTCCTTTTAGCAGGATCATCCTCATAGTAGAAGGACTTGATCTCTTCTCTAACTGCTTCAAGTTCTAGAGGAAATTGGACACCTGCAGGAGTGATAATAGGGATTGGTTGTTGTACTGGAGCTGATGAGAGAGGAACAGGGTTTGGAATAAGTGCAAGTGATTGTGAAGATTTTGGTGGTGGTGATGGTGAATCATCATCTGGTATGAAAATCCTTCTCCTTTTTATTGTAGGAGAGGCAGATGATGTTTTGAGTGGATCATTGGCGGTGATTTGAGTGGCAGTGATTTGTGATTGACTAACAGCTGTTGAAACAACTGGTGTTTCAACCACTGTTGTCATTACAACAGATGTTGTAACATCTGATGTCTTCTGCTTTTTGGCAGGAGGAGATGGTGGTGGTGGTAAGGCAGTGGATGTGGTGTGTGTTGAAGCGATAGCAGATGTTGAAACAACTGGAGTGCCAGCAGATGTTGATACAGCAGGAGTTACAACAACTGTTTGGGTGGAGGTTTGATGTTGGGGGCTTTTGGACGGTGGTTTTGGAGTATGCTTTGTGAGTCTGGATGGTGTGGACTTGGGTTCCCTCACTTTTCTAGTGGGATTTCTTTTTGGCTCAGGATTTTTAACATCCTTTGGCTCAGAACAACCCTGCGCATTCAGCTCCATATAAGCTTTTTTCTCCTCATTCCATCTTGACATATCCTTTGCCGCTCTGTCCCTTTTTACACTTGCTATAGCTTCATCAAGTGCATTTTGGGTAACATCAACCTTTTTGCTACCATCTAGCAAGGGAATCTTTCTAGTCACAGCATCCTTTTCTGGTTCAATGTAAAGACCATCATCTATTCCCTTCTTCTTCCACTTCTGAATTTTCTCCCCCTTTTTGGCATTATCTGGGGGTAATTGATCAATGAAAAGAACAGTTGGAGGAGCAGTGCCAGTGGTTTTCATTATATGGGCCTTGATAGCCTTAATGTCTGCTTGTGTGTTCTTGAATCTAGACTCCATTGTGTTTCTCAGCTCTTGTACATGTATTGCATGTTGCTGATCAGCCATTTGTTTTTGTTGGTGGAGAAAAGGTTGGAAGAAGTTCCATATCTCATCTGCAGCAGGTGCTTGTGGTGGAGCAGGTGCTTAAGGTGGAACAACAGTGGATTGTACCCGTTGTACTGTCACCAACTGATGCAGCATTTCTTTGATTTATGCTACAATGGTATTCAGTTTTTCAACTCATTCCGTCAATTCCAGGTATTTTAAACCATCACCCAATTTAATGGGATCATCTGATTTCCCACTAGCAGTGGTTTTATCAGTTGTTGAGGTAGGGAGTGTACTCCAAACATTAACCACTGATGCCCTTTTTCTTGGTACTGGGGTCTTCTTCCTTCAACACTTGACAACCTTTTGATGTTGCCAGTGGTTAAAACAAATCCACTGGTGGACGTCAAAGGTGCTATGGAAGGAATTGCCTCCAAGGAAGCCTTATTGATGTAACCACTGTCCAAATGCAAACCAGTGGGTTCAACACTTGTAGTGGCTGCTTCACTTGGACTACCACAAAGAGTTACTTGTAACTCAAGGGGTGTAACCTCCTCAGGTCTTGTTGGTGGGTTAACTATGATTGATACATCAGACCCAGTCGTTTGTTGAAGTATATTCTCATTGATAGGTAATTGAGAAGGACTGGTTTGTGCCTGGTTCAGATCAATAGCATCCAACAAAAATTTAGTTGGTGGGGAAATTATCTAGGTGAGGTTGGGTGTAGAAAGAGAATTTGCCCCGGGCATTGGGCTGTGGATGATGGAAGCGAGTGATTCCAGAGCATCATATTGTGGTGTCCCTATATGTACAACTTGTTCTTTTTGAGAAGAAGCATGAGGAGTTTCGGTTATGGGTTGAGATATTTGTATCAACTGCTGTGAGGAAGTAGCAGCAGTGGTTTCTTGTGACTTTTGTGCTGTCACTGGCAGTTGCTCTGGTATCTCATCCTCCAGAGTTGCCTTTTTGATGGGTTGGGGGGGGGGTTTGAGTTTTATTTTGCTTTGGCTTTTTGGTGATTTTAGGTGTGGGTTTCAAAGCAGTTGTTTTGCTACTTTGATCACCTTGAGCAGTGGGCTCAGCAGCAGACACCTGAGGAGCAGTATTAGCTGCTAAATTCTGCTCAGGCACCTCTGCTTGTGTTTTGCAAGGTGTTGACATTCTTGTGAAAGTTTCAGCAGTTAAGCTGTGCATTTGAAGAGATTCACCTTGTTTTATTGCAGAAGCATCATTCTTACCAAGTTTATTTTCGAAATAATAACTTAGAAATCTTGGAAATAGTAAGAATGCCTTTGTTTCAACATTTTTAACCAGATCATTAAAGATTACCTGAGAATAATTAAAATTTTCTTCTTGAAGAATAGCATACCCCAGGTTTTGAATCTTTAATGGTATTTCATTAAAAGCAGTGGTTTTGTTCGAAACACACATTAGGAGGGTATGAAATAAAAACCTTGTTACAGAAGGGAAGAAACCTTTTTGTAAGGTATCCCTCTTCATCATTGTATCTGCATACCCTCTTTCAATAAAGTCAATTTTTAACTCGTTTTTAGGAAAATAAGTTATACCTTTCTGATCATCGAGTTGAAAAACCTCCTAGATGGATTGTGGTGTAATTTTGACAGCTTTACCCTTTAGAGAAGAGTTAATGGCTATGACAGTCTCACCTTGTGTGTCAAGGGTTACATTTTTTCAGAACTCTCTTTGGGTCGCCAAGTAAATTGGTGCATCTGCTGTTAACAAAGTTTTATACTTTGATGCAGACATGATATCAATGATGGAATCGAAAATATCAGTGGAGCCGGGTTTTGTGAGAATACCCAGAAGGTTGTGAGACGGTTTGTGTGGGATTTCGATGGGTTTAGCCTTTTGAGAGGCCGCTTTTGAAGATGATTTGGAAGTGGGTTTTGCAGATGACTTCGATTTTATCATTTTGAAGATGATGATCGAAGAAGATTGTGAAGAAATTTGAGGAAATGGGATGAAAAACTGCTTTGAGAAGAGAATTTTAAGAATTCAATTCGACAGTAAAACCCTGTTTGCGGTTTTGAAAGGGGTTTTATGGAGAAAAAGTGAATGCTGAAGTGGCAGCGGTTACAAAAGGACTGACCACTATGTACTGTCCACGTGCCAACCCCTGATGAAGTGAAGGACAGTACTTTTATGAAAACTACTGATGAAAGGTAGTGGTTACAACGGTAACCAATGGAAGCAGTGGATGATTTTTACTATTAGCAGATAGCACATCAGTGGATAAAACACTGATTTTGAGCATCAGTGCTTATCATGAAAATGAGAGAACATGGGTTGACTTTCAGCAGTGGACAGACTTTAAAGTAGACCAGACTTTTGAACAAGCAGTGGTTATGGCAGACTTTTAAGGATTTTAATGAAAACTTCATTTTTAGCTATTTTTAAGGATGGATTTTTGATTTTCTGAAAACATTTTAATGCTTTTATTCATAGAAAAACAAGATTTTACATGTTATTCCATGTTTAGCATGCCAATCCTAGAAACCAAGCTTTCAAAGGTAGATGTATCTAAAGCTTTTGTGAGCACATCTGCCAGCTGGTCTTTAGTTGGAACATGATGCAGAGAAATCAAACCTTTTTCATAGCAATCCCTCACAAAGTGATGTCTGATGTCGATGTGTTTGGTGGTTGAGTGGAAAACTGGATTTTTGATGATATTTTCTGCTGCCTGACTGTCCAACATGAGTGGTGTCTTCAAAGCAGTGATACCAAAATCCAGCAACTGATGTTGAAGCCAGAGCAGTTGGGCTGTACAGCTTGCAGCAGCTATATATTCTGCTTCAGCAGTGGATGTTGAAACAGCTGCTTGCTTTTTGCTTTGCCATGAAACTAAGCAATCACCTAGAAACTGGCACCCTCCTGAAGTGGACTTCCTTGTGGTGTTACATCCAGCAAAATCACTATCTGAAAATCCTGAAAGCTTGATATTCCCATTAGCTGGATACCAGATACCAAGTGTGGGAGCACTTTTTATGTATCTGAATATCCTTTTTACAGCAATAAGGTTGGATTTCCTAGGGGCTGACTGACTTCTTGCACAAACACATGTTGCAAACATGATGTCTGGCCTAGATGCAGTTAGGTACAATAAAGACCCAATCATGCTTCTATAAAGTGTTTGGTCAATCAACTCATCCTTTCATCAGACATGACAAGCTTATTTGTTGCCATGGGTGTGCTGCATGGTTTACAATCATTCATATCAAATTTATTTAAAAGTTCTTTAGCATATTTGCTTTGATGAATCAAGGTTCCATTTTGCATTTGCTGAACTTGGAGACCAAGAAAGCATTGCAGCTCACCCATTGCACTCATTTCAAACTCAGCTGTCATGAGTTGCCTAAACTCTTCACACATTTTATTACATGTGCTTCCAAAAATAATGTCATCCACATAAATTTGGACAATCATTAAATCCTTTCCTCTCCATTTTAGAAATAGTGTTTTATCAATGGTACCTCTTTTGAAACCATTTGAGAGTAGAAAGGTGGAAAGAGTTTCATACCAGGCCCTAGGGGCTTGTTTCAGGCCATACAAGGCTTTGTTTAGCCTGTAGACATGATCTGGATAAAATGGACCCTCAAAACCTAGAGGTTGACAAACATACACCTCTTCTTGAATTGTACCATAGAGGAAAGCACTTTCGATATCCATTTGGAACACCTTCATGTTGTGGTTGACAGCAAAGGCGAGGAACAGTCTTATAGCTTCCAATCTTGCTACAGGGGCGAATATTTCATCATAATCAATCCCCTCTTCCTTTCTGTAACCTTGAACCACAAGCCTGGCTTTATTCTTGACAACAATGCCCCTTTCATCAGCTTTGTTTTTGAAGACCCACTTTGTGCCGATGGGACTTACATCTTTTGGCAGTGGTACAAGCTCCCATACTTGTTGTCTTTTAAACTGTTGGAGCTCCTCTTGCATGGCTTCTACCCAGCTGTTGTCTTTCAGTGCCTCTTGGTACTTGACTGGCTGATGGAGTGATAGAAAACCAGCAAAAAGACAAATGTTTTGGGTTTGGCTTCTTGTGAGCACCCCTTCATTTATGTTGCCAATGATTTGGTCAGGTGGATGAGATCTCAAGAAGATTAAATCTCCTTGGTATGGTATGATGGCATTTGTTGGTGAAGGCTGCAGATGTGTATCATCTGAGCTAACCACTGCTGGTGACTTTGATGATCCAGTAGTGGCTTCAAAAGGTGGTGGAATTGGAGGTAATGGTGTGGACACATGCTGACTTTTATCCACTATTTGGGGACTTTTATCAACAGTGTTTGATGATGTGGAAGCAGTGGTTGATGGGCTACTTTGGTCAACAACTGTTGCGGTAGAAGTGGTTGAGCTTTGACAGCTGTTTTGTACAACTGATGCTTTTCCCATTGTGGCAGACTTTTGTTGAGGAATGATGATCTCATACCCATAGTCTGGTGGTGAATTCTCTGATGGACCTGCACTGTTAGTCTTGACAGCAGTGTTTTCAAAAGTAAATTTATCAAGATCAAACAAATCTGCAGGATTTGCTGGGATTTTCATTGATGAAAGTTCATTGAATTTTACATTCAAGGTCTCCTCCACTGCTTTGGTCTTTGTAGGCCTTGGCAGTGGTTGAGTATCCCAGGTGATAACCACAATCTACTTTGGCTGCAAATTTTGAGATGGAATCTTTTAAATTCAAAATAAAGCATGGGCAGCCAAATACCTTAAAGTATGAGATCAGTGGTTTGATTTTATACAGAATTTCATAAGCAGTCTTTTTGTGCCTGGGGTTTATTAAAACTCTGTTTTGGACATAGCAAGCAATGTTTACTGCCTCTGCCTAGAAGGTCAAAGGCAGACCTGAGTCAGCAAGCGTGGTCCTAGCAGCTTCAATCAGTGTCCTATTCTTTCTTTCAACTACCCCATTTTGCTCTGGTGTTCTAGGGATGCTGTACTGCCTTACAATCCCTTTCTTCACACAGAAGGCATCCAACTCCTTATTTTTGAATTCTGTGCCATTGTCACTCCTGAAGACTTTTACTGGAAGGTCAAATTGTTTTTCAACCTGTGTCACAAAGTCTTGCAAAACGCCTGCAGTCTCATCTTTTGAGTGTAAAAAGAAAGTCCATGTAAACCTAGAGAAGTCATCAATAATAACCAAACAATATCTCTTCTTCTTGAGACTCATGACTTGAACTGGGCCAAACAAATCCATGTGCAGCATTTGCAAACACTGGGTTGTTTTGGACTCTTCAATGGACTTAAAGGAGCTTTTATGTTGTTTTCCTTTTAAACAAGAAACACAATGCTCAGGACATGAAAACAATTTTTGTGGTAAACCTCTTACCAGACCATTTTTTGAAATTTCAGTGATTGTCTTGAGATTTGTGTGCCCCAATCTTCTGTGCCAAAGTTCTGTCTCTTTGTTAGAGGCAGCTGAGAACAGACATGCATCAGTTCTGGGACTCTCTTTTGACATATCAACAACATAAACATTGCCACTTCTTTGAGCAACAAGTTTTGTTTTTCCAGTTTTTATTATTGCTTTAATCTTTTCAACCATTTCTTGTCCAACAATCCTACAACACTCCTTTGTGAAGAATGATCCATACCCCTTATCACTCATTTGTGAAACACTCAGGAGGTTGAATTTTAGATTTTCTATCAGATTGACATTTTGAAATTTTACATTTCCAGTTTGTACTGTACCAGGCCCAAGAACTTTCCCTTTACTATTATTGCCAAAGGATATATCACCCCCTCCATGGATTTTGAAATCTTTGAGAAGGGCTTTACATCCTATCATGTGCCTGGAGCCTCCACTATCTACATACCAAAGACTATCTAAGCATGCAGAAGCTCCCTGCACATGAAGTAAAAGGATTAGTTCATTAGGGTCTCCAAAGCCAATAAGGCTTTGGATGGGGTCTCAACAGTGTCTGGGATGAGTTCAGATGCATGGGCAGTGGTTAGGTCAGGGGTTTGGACAGTTTTAGGACTGTTTCTCTCTAACCACTGTTGTGGGTTTTGACCAATCACCTGCTGATAACCAAAAGGATGCCTGTTCACTCTTGGTTTAGAGGGCCTTTTATAGGTCTCATAAACGTGTGGAATCCTTTGGTAAGATGATTGTCCCTTGCCTCTTCTGAATTGGTTGGCAGGGGGTGCATCAGTCACTTGAACATCTCTTTGGACAGATGTTTGATTCAGCTATTTTGTAATAGCTGTTTGGACTGGCACAAACAGTGGTTGGTTCTTGGTAAATTTGACAGATGATGTTGATAGACTCAAGGATGTTTTAGTAGTGTATTCATTCTTTTTACATCAAAGTTTTTGAGATACACACATGCTTGAGTTTTGTGGTTTGTTTTACCACAGATGGTGCAGCTTTCAGCAGGAACAATGACACTTGTTTTGTTAGATGGTTTCTCTTTTCACAAAATTCACAAAACAAGTTTTTGACCTTTTCTCTTTTCTTCCTTTTCTCAGACTCCTTTGCAACAGAGTTTTGAACCACTGTTGGGATGTCTTTGATAGGAATGACCTTTGCTTTTGGAGCTGTGACACCATCAGTGGTTGTAAAGTCCATGGGCTTGAAATTTTCAAGAATGTCACACTCATCAGACCATGTGGGTTTAAATTGGTATTTCTCAATTTCCTCAAAAGTTGAGGATCCCACAGATCTTTCCAAAGTGATTTTGTTACCAAGTTTGTTAGTTATTTTAACCTCTTGGCCATTCTTGTTGGTTGGTATAATTCAGATGAACCAGCTTGTTTTCCAGCAGTGTTTTCAAGATCATCATATTTTCTATATCCTATACCAAACTTAACATTGCTTTCAAGCTGTTTCTCAAGCATAACCTCATACCCTTTGCAAGATTCCACCCATCTTTCACAGGTGATCTGGGTGGACTCCAACTCCTTTTTGCAAACTTGGTATTTTTCTACCATAGTTTGGAGTTGAGTTTTGGTTATGCTCTGCTCTTCTTTGAGACTGCTGATCTCTTTATCTTTTTCAGCCAATTTGTTTCTAAGTTCTTTTAATGACTTTTCAAATTTGACTTCATCAGTTAAGATTTTATCCCTAAGGTTTTCATTTACCTCTTTGATGTTAGCAAATGCAATAATGCTTTTGTCTGAACACAGTTTTTCAAGAACTTGAGGTGATACCTTGGCAGCAGCCATCATGGCACAATCACATTGATGATCCTCTTCATCATCAGCACTTACTTCTTTCTCACCTGCTTTCTTCTTTTCCTTGTCTTCTTTGGACCAGGGGTCAGACGGTGGTTCAATAAGGGTTTCTGAATTTTCTCCCAGCTGTAGTTCACCAGCAACTTCAGTAACCACTGCTTCAGTCACCTCATCCACTGTTTCAGCACTTAGCTGTTCACCTTCAGTTTCTACCCCCTCTGGTATTGACTCTAATGCCATCAAAGAAAATTCATCATTAGAAGGTTCATTAAAAGCATAGAGTGCAAAATTTTCATCACCAAGCTCATCAGGCATGCTGCTCCAGTCAACAAAACCTTGGGTGAAAAAGCTTTGTTGATCTGGTTGTACCACTGTTGGAGCAGCTTGTTGAGGTGCAACAGGTTGCACTTGTGCCTGAGGGATAGGGGTTTGAACATACTTAATTTATGGAACAGTGGTTTGAACATAATGCACAAGCACAGGGGTTGCAGCATAGTGAGCAGTGTTAACATGGGCTGCAGGGGTATATTGGGTATAGTGAACAGTGCTTTGATTTTGTGGTCTAGGGTTTGAGATGGGATGAGTAATTATAGGACCAGTGGTTTGACTCCTGCATTCCCTAGCAAAATGACCTAGCCTATTGCACTTGTAGCACTTAATTTTTGATTTATCCAGCCCCACTCTTAAATTCCCATGTAACCCTGGGAATTTTCTCCCTGTTCTTTTGTAGAATTTGCTTGTTCTTACACTAAGCAAAGGCAATTGATGCAAAATGTCTATCTCTTCTAAGTCAGTGGGATCAAAGTGTTGTAAATCATTGAGTTCAAAGCACAAGTTATCTGACATCTGGTTTTCACAATTTGCAGTAAAAGCATAATTTGCAGAGTGAGGATCAGGGTTGTTAAAATTTCCACCAGCAGTTATATCAATAAAGTGATCATAACCCTGATCCTTACCACTGCTACCAGATTCTTCCTGACCAAAAAGAGTTGTGCTACCGAATGAATAATCATCAGCAACTTTGCCAGACTCTTGCAACTTCTTTTTCTGGTTTAGCTCCCTTTCATAGGTTAGGAGTCTACCATGAAGTTGGGTCAGGGTCAGATCTTTGAACTCAGCAGAGTTTCTAGTAACAAATGCAATGGTGTCCCATTTTTCTGGTAGTGATCTAAGGAACCTGCTATTTTGAGTTGAATTTGGAAATGTTACTTTAACAAGCCTTAGTTCACTAATGAGACAACTGAATCGCTCAAATTGCTGAGTCAATGATTCACCCTTGATGTGACAAAATGTTTCATACTGCTAATTCAGAATTTCCCTATTGTTTTCAATAACTTCTTCTGTCCCCCCAAACTGTTCCTTCAGTGCATCCCATAGCTCTTTAGCACTGTTACAATGTAACAGTCCAGCATAGATTTCATTGGGTAATGCAGATGCTATGATGCTAAATGCTTTGGCATCGAGTTCGAACTTTTGAAAATCAGTTTCAGTATAGTTTTCAGTTGGTTTAGGAACGAACTTCTTTGCATCCTCAGCACTTGGCACCATAGGAACATGGGGACCAAAAACACCAGACCTCCAACATCCAGTGTTCTGTTGAGTAAGGATGTGACCCATCCTTCTCTCCCAGATGTTGTATTCATTACGTTTAAGCATGGGTGGTTTGAAAAGAGAGCCAATGTTATTCTTATCATCTTGTGATTGTGACGTCATCCTGGTTGTTTTACTGGCACTGATTAATCAACTTTGATGGTGATTAAACCTTGCTCTGTTTTTCAACAAAACGAACAAACTATCAGTGTCAACTTTTATGAGCTGAACTATTTACGTCAAAATGATTGTTAAATCAAATTTGACTGTCCAAGCTCTGATACCAATTGTTAGGATCTGAGTTTGGTTTTGATTGTGTTTTACGTTTGAATTAAGATGAAGATGAATGAGTTGTGCAGCGGAATTAAGATGGAAGCAAACTTTTCACAATCAAACAGCAGAATTGCTTTTAACATACAAGTTTAACATTGAACCGAATGATTGAATTAATTTCAACAACGATTACAATTTGCATGTATGCAACAAACTCCCCCTCAGCCTGAGCTCACAGTATTTGTTCGTGCAGGAAGAAGATAGTGAAAGAGCTGATAGAACAGTACAGAGCACTGTTCTATTTATTGGCACGAGCAAACCACTGAAGCATCTAAGCTGACGGCACCATGAAAGTGACATCTAACCTCCTAACAAACTCTAACCTCTGATCTATACAACCTCTGCTATGCTAACTACTGTTATTATATTTCATTACATAAAGACATCTAAACTACTGCTGCATCCTTCCACTGATGTGAACCCAGCAGTACTTTGTCATGATCAGCAGAACTTGACTCAAGGCAGTAGATTGAACAGCAGAGCTTTAGTCTTCCATCAGTCTTTTACTTGATCAGTAGTTTGTAGGTCAGCAGTTTGTACGATCAGTAGATAGGAGGTCAGCAGATGTTGAAACCACTTTCAAGGGGAGAGACTTGAATACATAACATCTGCTTATTCTGGATCCACTGCTATGATCCAGTTTTGGCTTTAATTATGTGTTCCTTTGGTATGGTTCAATCCCAACACCTTTCATGCATTTTTTTGTTACAGATTCGATTTTAGGTAACTTTCATTCACACCCACTAATTTGTTTTAAGTAATCCAAAAAACTAATAAAAATTTAATCCGATGAAAATTACGATGATCTTTGGTAATTACTTTATATCTATAAATGAATTCACTACTAACACATGCTAGATAGCCTAACAACATCAATGCTACATCACTCAAAACATTAAAAAGAGAACTAAAATTAAGCTAAATATGTAGAGTCTATCAAGAAAAAGTTAGAGTTGACAAAGAATTTGTTCACTCCCAAATCTTTACACAACAAACCTCAAATGCATACACTCAAGGCTAAATATTTGGAATCCCCAAAAGTCGAAGTAAGAAACAAATTTACCAAGACCGAAGCATAACAAAGTAGTTTTAGATTCCCCGTATTACCTGTTACAATGCACAAACTTGGAAGCTTGGTACATGCTTGTGTAAACTGCACTACATTAGTATGCCGGACTTGCCTGAACACAATAAATCTTACTAAATTTCACATGTAAGGAAAAAACAATAATATAGTTTGCAAAGAAAATTAAGGAAGACCAAATGGTACTGGGTACCGGTACCAAATTTACCCTACCGGGTACATTTTTGATACCGACATTTGACGTTTTCGGTACCGGTTTTTATCCTCAAATACAGGTACTGAACCGTACCGGGTATATTATGTACCAGTACCCATTTTAGGGGATTTTCGGTACCGGTTGGTTCCAAGCTCATCCCTAAAGAAAATGCAGTCGAACAATGCAAAAAAGAAAAAGTATATATAATTACTGACCTCAAGAATCAAAATATAAACTTCCTCGGCAAGTACCTTTTGCAAAATCTTTGTTTAAGCGTTCAGTTTTTAGTATCTTTATAGCCACTTCTTGAGTATGATATGTACCTTTGTATCTGCATCAATTAATGAAATTCAGATTATTATGTGCACCAACTTCAAAATCCAGGAAAGTGACTAAAACAATACCTAGTTGAAAACACTTGCAGATCACCATACGACCCAGATGCAATCTTGTTATAAAAAGTGAATATGTGGTAACATGAATAAAAAAAAACACATACCAAATACCCCTAAAATGTAACATGAACAAAAATAAAGATAAGCATGAAACATCAAATTTGAGAGTATATATATGCATATACCTTCTAGCAGATATATATCCATCGATTGTAACAACTATGACTACCAACAACAAATCGAAATAAAAAATTGTTGAACAGCTCTCCTAATACAGGGTCAGATACACAAAAAAAGTAATAACATATTGTTTAACAATTTCGGATGAACTTATTCACATAAACTAATACACTTAGGGTTTATATTCTTTAGAATAAACCCCAAAATAGGGATTATCATAAAACAAAAACAACAAAACAGATGAAATCGCAGAACATATAAACAAATCTCATTTAACATATAGAAATCAACGATCTGTCAAACAATACTATGGATGCAAGATATAAAAATACCGATATGGAGAAGCAAAAGATGAAACAAACGTCGCAGAGGATTGCTAGATAAATGAATCGGCAAAGTGAACTGTAGAACAGATGAAAGACAATGAGCAAAGTAAAACTGAGCAAGTATTATTCACCTGCTTGCGTTGAGGTTTTTCTATATTCGTTTCATTGTCCCCTGTTATCCTACCATCACCATCTACACCAAAATAACATAATCGGTAAGTGGTTATACCAATGAACGATAATTTGATAAAATCTTCAACCAAATTTATACATCAATCTAGATTATGAAATTATCTCCCTCTTGGTATGTCAATAATTATAAGAAAATGATTTTAAGGGAGCTGTTTTATGTATTTGTTCATCCTAAAACCCTGACCGTAGGCTAATAGCAATTAATCATTGTAACCATACAACTCAAACAGATTCTGATAAGAGTATCGATCAACTTTAACCTAATTTTAACATTAGTGTACCAAATCAATCACACAACATATACTTAGCGAGATGAACAAATTAACCTGATCGACCGTCTTGTGCTTCAGATGAACAACATTCACCGGTCTCTGTGTTCTAAGCAAATTAACCATCGTTTGGACACAATATGCCCTACACCAAAACAAAAACCCTAATTTTAGTAGAGGAACAAATCGAAACACATCGGACAATATGGTTTTATAATAACATCAATAATCTATAACATAAACATAGATTTACTAAACAAAATCAATGGACGAACACGTAATGGATGAATTAACAACGAATTTAAGAAACATACCTTAATGATATGATTGAGTGATCGATTAACAACCAAATCGATGAAGAAATAGAGGAATATACGTAAACATTTATAGATCTAGGTTTTTTTATAACAATCATTCTTACATATGGAAAGTGATTCATATTCTGGAAGATGATTTGAGAGAAGATGAGAGGATGATTGTGTGGGATTTGGTATTCTTCTGGTGTAAGTTATGAATCGTAGAATAGGAAGAGTGTATTCAGATTTGCCGCTCAAAGGAAAAAATGGGGAAACAATCAATTGCCACGTGTCAGCCACATGGGTAAAAAGATGACATGTGACCTAAGATTGTTTTGTTTTATTAGAAGTTATAGATTTTTATAATTTAATTATTAAACGGTTTCTAGGCCCGTCTAGATACTTCATATTTCTAACAGTCAACTTACCCGTAATCTACCTGTCTAATAATATAAGTTTTTATATACTTTATTAATATAGAAAATAGAAATGTTACACATATATGAGCCAATTAATTAGTATAACATTCCAACCAAATATATATAAAATAGTTTTTAAAACTATATGGGTTGAATAATTATTTTAAAAAATAAAACTAGTTACTAGTGGTTAATAAATTTAAACAACCTATAACTCTTATATGAAAAAAATGGATATGTTACATCCTCCCCACCTTGTTTTAAATCTCGTCCTCGAGATTTGGGCTATGATGTCTTATTAAAGTTATGTCACGTATTAGTCAATAAGAACAACATTAAGGTAAATGACACAGAATCAAGACATGTTCAAATGAATACGTGTTTTACAATAAACATGGCTCAATGGTTCAACTGAATTATTTCTAGGAATCAATGTCAAACGAACGATGTGAAATTATATAATTTCCAAACTGACTAGGTTCAAGCCAAAAGAGATTTATGATCAATAGATGTCGAAAATGACTGTAAATGACTTTTAGAAACAGTAGAATTCACTTGTCAAAAGAAAACTTACTTTGATTGTCAGCTGAGAGAGACTCAGAATCAACAAGCTCAAATGAAATAGAAGCACGAAAATGATTTGTCAACCATCGAACCATGACATAAGAAAAATCACAGTGTTGACATTTATTGAATTGCAAGGATACACCGAAAATATGATAGAATTTAGTGTATCATTGTCTTAATACATAGTTGCATTAAGACTACTTTTAAATGATGAGTCAAACGAAAGACATACGTGGTTTTGAATGATTCGTATGATTATGATTAGCCCAAGCTACAAGTTTATACCGACGCCGTAAGGTGTCGTAATGATTGAAATAGTTCAATAATTACGGTGACCGAACGAATTCACCGTTTTCGAAATCAACTGAAAGTTTTAATGAAGTAAATTTGGATATTCATTTCAAATAAATATTATAGGATTTTCAATTGATGATGGAAGACCAATTGAATATGAAAGAATCTTTAGAGGTACACCGGGATATAATACGAATTTGTGTACTCTTATCTTAACACATAATTGTATTAAGACTGTTTTAAGATAATGAACCAACAGAAATTAGATAAATCCGTACATCAGGTGGGCAAATGAGATTAGCTCAAGCTTCAAGTAAATGAAAACGCCACCACAAGGTGTCGTAACCAAATAAATAATTCAATGAAAGTGAAGACCACACAAGGATGTTATGGTTTTGAATAGATGAGGTATTTGACAGGATGCATTTATTTAAAAACATTTATTTATACTAGGGTCAAATAATAACTTAACTTAGATATTACATATCAGCGATTACGTCTGGAATCATTTCTGCTTCTTGCGTAGTAAGTAGGAATGCTCGCGCGTTCTTTTTAGCTCCGTCTGTTGTTTTTGCCTGGTTGTCGGATGCTTTGGTTAGTTTCGGGCAATATGGTTTGATGTGTCCTCTTTCTCCGCAATTGAAACATATATTTGTTTTCCTTCTACACTCTTCCTCTATATGCCCGGTCATCTTGCAGAAGTTACATTAGGTTGTTCTCCTAAAATGACATTTTCCTGAATGCTTTTTGTTACAGCTTCTGCAGGTAGGTTGCTCCAATGACGGTTCAGTTCCTTTCTTCTTGAATTCTTGGGAAATTTTCTAGGCTAACTCTTTCTTCTTGTTTTCTTCTCTTGTGCGGATTAGTCCATCTGTTAGGATGTTAGCTAGTTCGACTGTTTCTTCGATAGTCTGTGGTCTAGCGGCCTTGACCATGTCTCGGATTTCGCTAACTAATCCCCAAATATAACGAGAAATTAGTATGGGTTCTGGCGAAGCCAGAGTTGGTACCATTCTTTCATATTCGAAGAACGTTGTCGTATATTCACGACAATTCAAATCTATCATTTTATAATTTAGGAACTCGTTAGCCATTCGTTCCTTTTCATAAGGGGGACAAAATTTCCTTTCTGCCATTTCCTTGAATTTTTCCCAGTTCATGGCATAAGCCATGTCACTTCCTTTTGCCTGAAGAATTGTATTCCACCATTCTAAGGCTTCTTCCTTAAAGAGGTTGGAAGCATACATCCCTTTATTTTCTTCGGCACATTTGCTGATTTTAAGAACAGCTTCCGTCTTTTCCAACCATCGCAGAACAGCGGTGGCGCCTTCACTGCCTGCGAACTCCGTGGGTTTACAAGCTAGAAATTCTTTGTAGGTACACCCGAGAGTCATCGCCTTCATTTTCTTGGGAAATGGGGTTTTGATAATATCATTGCCTCCATTGACACCATGGCTAAAACTGTCATTGCGATTATGCTTGCTACTCACAACTTTGGTGGGTTCTACAGGGTTTTTAATAGCTTTAATTATTAAAGGTAAAGCATTAGCTATTCCTTGGGCTATTAGATTTTCTATAGCATTTTTATCCAAAGGATTTTCATTATTAGCATGAACTTCTGGATTATGTGACACTTCATTTGACATCTGAATGACAAACATTTTCAATTATTAATATCACAGAATAATTAAAACAAAACGATACTTCCAGGAATCATATGTGCATATCTACATATATATATATATATATATTCATACATTTAAATCTACAAAAATAACACATATGTTACTTTGTATTAATTTCCTAACTTTATTGTTTTAGATTAGGTGTTAAAAGAACACCTAAATAGCTTAAACAAGTGGCTCTGATACCACCTTCTGTCACAGCCCCCGACCCCATCTTGGGAGCGGGAGCCGTGAACCAGTCAGATGGTATCGGTGTTTATTAAATATGCAGCGGAAATTTTTTCATCAGGATCGTAGTTAGGAAACAATTTCAGAGTTTATAAAACACCGAACTTTTAATATTAAACAAATCGGCAAAAACCCATATTTAATTCAATTTTTTTATAGGGATAAACCCAAATAAATAAAACATAATTTCTTCTTTTATTCAGGTATTTATAGCCACTTTATTTAAGCCTTCAGTGCTCCATAGCTGGCTTATATTATCTTTACAGCAAATTACCTGAAACACATTTGGAAAACATTTTATCAGTAATAAATACTAGCGAGTTCATTCCATTTTTATAATATATAGTGTTATACTTTACTGCATTAAGGGTTTTTATATTTGTTTATATTTACCCAAACTCAATCAGTATTTGTCACATGGTGGCAGTTCCGATGTGACAGTGGTCATATTACTCATTGGCTAACTTTCTTCCAATAGTGAATTTTAGCAAGTAATAAATATAAAATATATCGTATTATGATTCAATGGTATCCGTCACCAGGCGATTCCCATGACGGTGGTCAAATCACTGTTGATCATTCTTTCAACTAGTGACTCTGGTCATAACACTGTTGATCATTCTCTCAACTAGTGCCTTTGGTCATGTCACTGTTGATCATTCTTTCAACTAGTGACTCTGGTCATAACACTGTTGATCATACTCTCAACTAGTGCCTTTGGTCATGTCACTGTTGATCATTCTTTCAACTAGTGACTCTGGTCATAACACTGTTGATCATTCTCTCAACTAGTGCCTTTGGTCATGTCACTGTTGATCATTCTCTCAACTAGTGCCTTTGGTCATGTCACTGTTGATCATTCTCTCAACTAGTGACTCTGGACTTAGTAGTGTCCCGTGACATTACTTTGTCAATTATATTTTCTATGATACAAAACCACTTAGCCCAGAAAATGAAATATATCATTTTCTGTCAAACTAATAGTTATAACTTAAAATAATATATTAATTTAATAATTGTAACATTATTATCTAATATATTAACGTGACTAAGACTAAAAATATAAGCTTAGTATAGTAGAATATATTATATTTGACTATTTTATTATGGTATACATTTATGGACTAAACATTATTTTATAATGTAAATAGTAATTTAGGTTTATTAAATATATTTTCTTTAATATATATTTTAATAATGATTAATAAAGCTGTATTTTATATACACACCATTTAGATTTATTTCAATCATACATTAAATTTATTAATGATTTAATGTTAAAATGATATTAGTTATAGGTTATGGCTACTGTGGCACAATTCCCCCTGTGATTGTGGTCATGTTACTATTGGCTAACTTTTTGGCCAATAGTAACGAGGGTAAAGCAATGTATAAAACCTCCCATACCGGCAGTTATTATAGAATATAAAATTTAATCACTGTAAGTATAACTGGTAAACATTTAGGATTTTGGAAAGCATTTTTAAATATAATTGTATCACAAAAAGGTGATAAACTGTGAGAAAAGAGAATTGACTCACTTTGTAACTTTAGGGTTCAACTAGAAAGCCTCCTGGTAGAATCTTGGGTATAACTTCTGAGCTATTTTAAATATATATATATATATATATGCACTCGTGTTAAGTATAGTAACCCTAATTCAACCTTATCCCCACGTCACCAGACAGAACCCCAATGAACTTAGTCGGGCAGAGCCTTAACATGCGTTATGGGGCTCCAAATCAATCGGAAAGGGTATCAGTGATCGGGAGTTAAAACACTTAAAACGCGGCAGGACTTTATTATTATTATAGGGTAAATAATATATATATATATATATATATATATATATATATATATATATATATATATAGGACAAAGATCCGTTAGGAACCACCCCTTATTGCGAGAACCGCGAGAACCAATGTGAACACAACCAAAAATGCCTAAAAATAGCTAAAAAACACACAAATTTTTTTTTTAATATTTTTTATGTTAAAATCGCTACTCTTAGCTGCAAAAAAAAAATTTAATTTAAAAAAAAAAATTTTAAAAAACAATTTTTTTGGCTACTAAAAGTAGCGATTTTAACATAAAAAATATTAAAAAAAATTTAGATTTTTTTTTTATTTTTTTAGGTTTTTTGGGGGTTTAGTTTTTAGCATTTTAGCTTGGGGGGTAGGGGGTGGGGGGGGTTAGGGTTTTTTTAGATTTTTTCGGGGTTTTAGTTTTTAGCATTTAGCTTGGGGGGGGTTAGGTTTTTTTTTGGGGGGGGGGGTGGTGGGGGGGTTTAGGTTTTGGGGGAGGGGGTAGGGGTTAGGTTTTTTTAGCTATTTTAGGTTGTGTTCACATTGGTTCTCGCGGTTCTCGCAATAAAGGTGGTTCTCGCATGAACCTTACCCTATATATATATATATATATATATATATATATATCGAGAGAGTAGCGAGAGATGAGGGATGGAAAGTTGTGTGAATTATTGAAACATACAACTTCTATTTATATCAAATTTGTACTTGGAGGCAACGCCTCCTGTGTACACTTGGCTTCAATTCAAATGTGAAGTTATGAGACATGCACTATGATTCATTTCAAATGTTTTAAATTTTAATATTATTTTATTATTAAAATTAATTCAGCCACTTCACTTATTTGGCGCACATAACTTCTAAAATATGACGTTTTATAAAACAATGAATATGCCATTAGAACAAGAATATTTGTGTCTACATTTTGATCCAAGTTTCATAAAAACGGAGTATGTTCAAATATAATGTATTTTTATAATTTAATTATTAAAAGGTTTTAGGCCCGTCTAGGTACTTCATATTTCTAAAAGTCAACTTACCCGTAATCTACCTGTCTAATAATATAAGTTTTTATATACTTTATTAATATAGAAAATAGAAATGTCACACATATATGAGCCAATTAATTAGTATAACATTCCAACCAAATATATATAAAATAGTTTTTAAAACTATATGGGTTGAATAATTATTTTAAAAAATAAAACTAGTTACTAGTGGTTAATAAATTTAAACAACCTATAACACTTATATGAAAAAAAAATGGATATGTTACAACATCTCCATGGGGCGCACCTGTCCTTTTCGTGAAAAAGAATGATGGATCGTTCCGAATGTGCATCGATTATAGGGAACTTAATAAGCTTACTATCAAGAACCCTTATCCCTTACCCCGAATCGACGATTTGTTTGATCAATTGCAAGGTGCTACGTGTTTCTCTAAGATCGATCTACGCTCTGGTTATCATCAGTTACGGATTCATGAGGAAGATATCCCTAAAACCGTTTTTCGAACTCGCTACGGTCATTATGAATTTGTTGTTATGCCCTTTGGTCTTACCAACGCACCCGCGGTTTTCATGGATTTGATAAATTGCGTGTGTAAACCCTTTCTCGACCGCTTCGTCATCGTGTTTATCGATGATATCCTTATCTATTCGAAGTCGAAAACCGAAAATGCACAACATCTCCGTTTGGTACTCGAGCTTCTCCAAGGGAATCGTATAACAACTCTCCTAAAATCCCTATAACACCCCTATATGTCCTAAAATACACCCCGAATACGAAAAAGAGGCCCGAAATACCTTTAATTTAACAAAAATCAAATAAAACGAGTTTTATCGGCCGCTCGCGGGGCGCGACACACTCTTGTGTGTC